>JAKWJD010000877.1:0-102148 GCA_027705065.1 Solanum peruvianum | reverse complement strand
TAGTTGTGTATAGATCTAATATATGATGTTATATAATTATCTAATGACAAACTATTCTTTTAGACCATTTTGGTTGTAGTCATGTACAAAAAATTAAAATTGACAGATGAATGCCGATTTTAAAAATAAGAAGAATTTCTTTTTAATAGTTTCTAACGCGATTTTGCAGAAATATACCTGACAAAAGTATGACGTTTTTAGTATTTATTATTAGCAATCAAAAAGATATTTTTTTTTTAATTAATGATCGATTCTTTTTATTTTTTATTCGTATGAGAGCTGAACTAAAAATTAGAAAAATGAGTATTTAAAATAGAACATGTGATGTTATTTAATTAAATATTTCATACATTTAATATGTTTATCAACACATTAAATAATTTATATTGAATAATGATACACAAACAATGGATTGATGGATTAAAATAAAACAAAATTACGATAAAATGTGGAGTGATTTATTTTAGGACAAATTCGAGGGGTGGTTATGTATTTGGCCTACTATTAATAAGTATAATATAACTATATTAGTTTGACCGGCTTATTTGTGGTTGACTCATGCACATATATATTGCCAAATGTTTGTGCTAGAGTGGACTTATGTAGCAACCTAATTTATGTTCCTTGAAATTACGAAAAGTTGCTAATCACAATCTCTAGCAAGGAGCATTTACGTTATATATAAATATTTTGGATTAAATAAGTACTCCCTCCTGATATTTTTCGCATTTTGAGATTTAAATAAATTTATCTTTGATCGTAAGTTTTTTTTATAGATTTTTTTAATATTTTGAATTATCAATTATTATAATTTATAGTACTCTTTACATAATATAAAAATATATAAATTTCATTTTGAAAATTTCATACGCAAATGTCCAATAATTTAAACTGGTTGACTCTCGAAAAATAAAAAATGTCATATAAAATAAGACACAGAATGTATTTTCATCGCTCTCGAAGAGATCAAGAAGTATTACATATAAATATAAAAACTAAAAATACGAATAGTAATTCATAGATTACATATATTTATTTATTTTCAAGACAACATTATCCCACACAATCATACATAAACATAGAGGTGTAGGCGCATGAATACCATCCATGCGTAGGCGCATGAATATCGATCATGTCTGCTTCATACGGTAGCGCGCTCGCAGGGCGTGCAAAGTGAAAAAACCATATTTTTACGACTATATAATATAATATAATAATATAATATAATATAATATAATATAATATTATTCGATATATGATACTCGTACGTTCCACTCAGTGCATTCCATAAGGGTGAAATAAAGGTAGAGTTGTTAATAGTTTCAATGCATGGCAGGGATCTTGTCCATCATTCCTTTCTTATCATTTTCAACAGAAGTATTAGTAGTTGTTTGTGAAGTGTGATGTTGATCATGAGTAGTGCCTCCGGCTCCGATCAACGTCTCCTTAATCTTCTCAGTTATAGTACCCTTCTTCTTCCTGACCACCTTCACCATCATCCTCCGACTGCATTCAATCATGCTCACAAAACAAAATCACAGTTTATCAATTTATTGGTGCACTACGAGAAGAGAACAAAGAATATTAGCGACTGACAAAATTTTGTAGCTGAATAGTAAAAATTTCGTCCTAATTCAAGCAAGTTAGCTATGGTCAGATTAATCATATGAAAATTAGGAGTTATTTAGCTATAAAATTCCCTATCACCCAATTTAGTACTCCCGTTTAAAAAATGAATGGTCTATTTTGACTTGACACGAAATTTAAAAAATTAAAGAAAATTTTTGAATCTTATGGTTATGAAGCTAAAGAAGACTTTTGAATATTGTGGTCCTAATTTAAAGTTATGTAAAATGTACAAAATTGTTTTATGATCTTAAACATGTCATGTAAAAGTCAAAATTAAAATATCATAAAATAACCAAAAAAAGGTCATTCTTTTACCTAAAGAAAAGGAGGTCATATTTCTAATTGTGTTGTATAATTATAAAGCGAATTAGTAATCTAAAAAGCAAGGCAGTTCATCTGGTTTTTAAAATACACTAATACCATAAAATTTGTTCGTTCTTTCTTTTTTAAACTCAATGCATAATCGAATTATTTCTGATTAAAATGAACTGAGAGAGTAGATAAAAAAAAAATCTTACGGAGCTAGAACTAGAGCTACCAGAACGATGAAGTTGTTGTTGTCCCTCATGCTCTTTCTTCATAGCATCATCATGTCACCACTTAGCTGTTGCATTTGGTCTTTGTTAGTAACATGTTTGTGCATTTCTATCCCTTACTTTAAAACATATGTATATACTGATTTGAAGGATTTCGATATTTAACGATGGATTGATGAAATTAAAAAGAGATTACTAAGCCATTTATATAGAGAAAAAAAAGTGAAGGTGGAAGCATGTTCGAGAAATATAGCAGGTGTTACTCCTTCAGTCCGGTAACGTTTGTCATGTTACGTTTTTCAAAACTTAATTTGATTAATTTTCAAAGTTAAATTAAATCACATTATTTTGATATTTTAAAAAAATAATTAGATATTATAAAATTATATGAAAGTGCTATAAATTACAACCTTTTTGCATATTAATATGATAAAAAAAATACAATCTTAAAATGTAAATCAAAATTTTTATAGTTTAACTCTAAAAATAAAAATTATGACAAACAATACCGAACGGAGGAAAGTACGATTCTGTCGACATTTTGGGACATTTTCCTCGAACTGCAATACTTGGCTGCATCACAATTAACCAACTTACAAAGACAAATTACTTACTCTCACGGTGCCTTTTTAGTTCGATTCAAAAATAAAATAATCAACGAAGAAAATATGTATTATCAACGTAAAAGATATTTATTGAATCAAAGTCATTAATGGTATAAGGTAGGTAATTATACGTAAATTCGTAAAAATTACTTATTCTATTCTCAATCGATCTGTGTGACACAATTGAAATATCAAAATTTAAATTTTCAAACTTGTCCATGAGCTCAACCATAAAAGCTTTACGTTTTTCATAATAAAATGTATATGTTCAGAAACTACGTAAAAATATTATAAATCATAATAATTAATAACTTAAAAGTTATTTAATTGAATTTTAATAAAAAAAGAAATTAATCTTTCAAAGTTTCAATTATGCCATATTAAAATTGAAATGGAAAAAATAATGAATAGTAACTTGATAAAAATAATGATCTACCTATTGTGATTATAGATCAAATAATACTGATGATATTTTTAACTTTTTTGTTTTATAGAATTTATACGTAACTAAATGAACAATGATTCATCTTTAGAACGGCGTATAATTAATTTATGACGCCCAATTGATAAAGCTAGCAATTTTTGGTCTTTAACGTAGCGTGGTATTAGGTATTATAGGCAAGAGATCAAGGACAAAATGACTTACCTCTCATAACATTATTATTATTATTATTATTATTATTATTATTATTATTATTATTATTATTATTAGATATACAATATATGCATGACAAATGGTATGAGTCATAATGGAAAATGAGGATAAGTTTTAATTTGGGGTCATTTTGACAAGATATTGTTGTTTAATTTATCATTCAATTGATTAAATGTGACACGACTTTGGATATTTTACCTACTTTTCAAGTAGAGATGTAGGCTACAATTAGGAATTTTAATTTGTTTTTAACTTACTATTTGATATTTATATTAGAGCTCAATTAAATTTAAATTTACATTCAAAGTTTAGAATCGTAAAGCGCACCATAATAAATACGACTTTGTACCTAAAGAGTTTCAAATATGAGAACTTTTAATTAAAGATAAAAAAATATTTACCACTCAATCATATTCCTTGTTGGTTACAGGACTTTAAAGTATAAGTGTGTGTTTAAGCAAAAATATTTGTTTAGGAGATTGATATTGAGGAATTACCACAAGATAAATGAATTCCTTATTTTCGCACACTAAGATCTTTTATAATAAAAAAAAATCTACAAAAGTGTATTGTTTTGAGTAGCGTTTTCAATAGAATTTTCTCCATACTTAGCGCTCGAATCCAAAACCTCGTCTCTCTTGCATTAAGACTAAATTAATTTATGTAGTTGTTATATGGAGAAGGTTGGTCTCACTCTATCAAATATATGTCTTAATAACATCAAATAAATGCACTAATTAAAAGATCTTGTATTCACAACAAATGCATTTGTAGGTTCAATGTTAGCAAGCAATCATGTCACTTTCATAAAATTATACTTAATCAATGTTAATGTGTTTTGCTTTAAACTAATATTTAGGTTTATGAGTGCTCAAAATATAGCGGTTTAATTGTTATAAAAAATTATCATTAATTAGATCAATTTGGATTGTATCCAAGAACCTTTTCAATCAAATATTTGCTTGTATTGTCGAGGACAGAATCATAAATCCAAGTCTCATCGTAAATAAATCACACCAAATTAATTTTCATTGATGTATATACTATAATGTCATTATAAATCATAAAAAATTATTCAAAGGACATGGACCTACTCTTGCTCATATCTCCTCCATAATTAACGTTATTATCGAAGGGATATATTATCAAAGCACAAAATCAAAAGTTTCTTCATGATTTTTTAAAAGTTACTTTCCAATATGTTGGGTTTAGGTTGACTTCATATTTGTTCACAAAATCAATTGCGAAACAATTCATATTTTGTTTACAAATATTTTAAACAAAATATAAATAAAATTGTTCACTTACTTTATGAATCTTTAAAAAGATTATCGTATCACAAACCCTGGAGTAAATTAAAGTAGTAAATATTAAAGACGTGCAAGATTTCTAAGTCATACTTTTTAAGTTTTAATAAACCAAAACCTCTACTCTTCTTTTTGTTATTTGAATTTCCTTTTTATCTTTTTTGATCTAAAATATCGACTTTTTAACATTTCGGTGATCTAAACTCTACATGGCACTATTCTAATGGATGAGATATCGCAAATTATTTTCGTGAGTATACATATATTATATAGTATCACAACATTTGAAAATTGCCCTTTCTTTATACTTTGACAAATTATAAATATAAAATGACCTTTTTGTTTTTTTTAATTTGAACAAATAAAATAATTTTTTTAAAAAAAATATAATGAACAAGTAAAATAGATGAAGAGAAATACAGTAAGAACAGTGGAGGTTCATCCGTAGAAAATAACATGAATGATCAGTATTTAAAATTTATTTTTACCAATAATTCAAGCATGATATATACACGTCATTCTCCCCAGACCTCGCTTATGAATTATACTAGATATGTTGTTGTTATCGGCTCTGATTCCCATGGAGCAAAATCCCAAGTTTTCAAGAAATCATCTCCACCATTAACATCATTGCACTTAATGATCTCTCAGCACACTGCAGCCTGTGACTTAACTCAACTATCTGAGCTTTGACAACAGAGTTCTCTGCTTCCATGTTTAAGTAAAGCTGATTAACCATATTTATGTTAATCACATTTGATTATTTTCCTCCTTGAGTAGATTCATTTGAGCCAATAACTCATCCAAATACTTGTGTTTCTTCATTCTTCATCTTCTTGCTGTTTGATGTCATTCTTTTACGTTTTCTTTCGTCTTCAGTAATTTGAAGAAGTCATAACTTTCTATATATCATAGTCTGAAGCCTAAAGAGTAAAAATGCGAATAAAAATTTCAAAACGGTATATGAATTTTTTTTAATCAAAACGGCAAAATCGCTCACAAAGTAGCGATTTTGTCCGCCTGAAAAAGCAAAATCGCTGCTATATAGCAGGCGATTTACAAAATTTGATTTTTTTTAAAGAAATCGCTGCCAAGGAAGCGATCTTCAAAATAATTTTCATAATTATTTTTTAATAAATAGCTGCCTTGGCAGCGATTTAATGTTAAATTTTATTATTATTATTTGCAATTTTTTTAAAAGAAAAAATTAAAATCAAATCTTGGCAGCGATTTTGAATCAAATTATTATTATTTAAAAAAAAAATTAAAATCAAAAAAATTTTCTTTTATTTTTCAATAAATCGCAGCAAAGACAACGATTTTACACTTAATATTTTTTTTAATTTTTTTTAAGTAAATCGCTGCCAGTGCAACGATTTATAATTTTTTTAAATTTTAAGTACTAGCAGCGATTTACCAATTTTTTTTAAAAAAAAAAATTGCTCAAAAAAATGAAACGATGGAGTAATTATTTAATACTCCCTTCGTCCAGAAATAATTGTCAAGTTTAGATGATACATATCCCTCAAGAAAAATTTAATATAATATGTAATTTGACTAATATATAACCTTAGAAATAATTTGTCAGGTTTATAACAATAACTCTAATGACTCTTACATTAAAGGCAAAGAAGTTATACAGAGAATGAATACAGAGAATGGACTTTTGGTAGATAGAGAATGAATATTTATGTGCTACTACTTTAATTACTCTTAAAAAACTGTACTTAAAATGGTTGATATTTTATTGAAAACTGCAAAAGCAACCTTTTATAAATTAAAGTCTTCTTGTAACTTTAAATCAATAATTATTAAAATGAATAATTATTAAGGGTAGAATTGAAAAAAAATGAGCTAATTTGTTGTTGATTGTTTAAATTGACAATTAATCTTAGACATCTATTTTTAGTATACCTGACAATTATTTCTGGACGGAGGGAGTAGTACATCAGCATTACTCTTCGTCTTTCTAGTATAGTCTAGATTGATATACTATTAAATAATTACTTCATCGTTTCGTTTGCATTCTAAAAAAATTTTGAGCTATTTGCAAAAAAAAAAAATTGGTAAATCGCCAAGTGCAGCATTTATTTAAAATTTTAAAAAATATTATAAATAACTGCACTGGCAGCAATTTATTTTTAAATTTTTAAAAAAAATAAAAAAAAAAATAAGTGTAAAGCAGCAATTTATTAAAAAAAAAGCGATTTGATTTTAATTTTTTTTAAAAAAATTAACGTTTAATCGCTGCCAAGGCAGCGATTTATTAAAAAAAACAGTAAAAAAAAATTATTTTGAAATCGCTCATTATTATAAAAAAAATTAAATTTTGCCATAGCAGCGATTTTGCTTTTTCCGGCGGACAAAATCGCTACTTCGTGAGCGATTTTAACGTTTTGGTTTTTAAAAAATTTCATATACCGTTTTGAAATTCTTATTAACATTATTCACTCTTTAAGCTTCAGACTCCTATATATCATTCAGTATTCGAAACTCATTTGAAGAACCAGAAGATAAGGAAAAAAGATGCTAATAACAACTGAAGAACTATACAAGGAAGTTTAGTCATGAAAACACATAGAACCAGTAAAGGAAGACGAGAGAAGGATTGAACCAAGTTTGTACGTCGATGAAGAGTTGAGTTTACGATAAAACCAGACAGAAGAACTTCACTGATTACTGAATACATAATGCATCAACAACCACATACAGGCTACAGCTATGCATTCACACAGAGAAAGAGACTTAAAACTTTTGTTTATATTAAAAAAATTTAAAGGAATACATAACAGAGCAGAGTTTCACAGTATATAAAAGATGAAAAAGAGAAGGGAGAGGTTTTGTGTATAATTCTGGATATTCATTTTATAGACACTCAATTTTTGAACAAATACTAATTAACAATATCAGACCTTTTCAGAAAGGTGAAAACTGCAAAGTTATCCCGTCTCTTCGTTCATTTTCTCAAAAACATAACAATAATAGAGTAAGAGAATTCAGATACAACTACATATTTTCAAGAACCTGTTGGGAGAAATGGGAAGAACTCAGACCACTTTGCAATGATACAGTTCGTTTTCTTCTCTCCTATAACTGGACTAAGAAGCAACAGATAGAAACGTTAAACTACTACAACATACTATTTCAAGCAGACTATTCAATCTTTTGCAGTTATCATCTCAACAATGCAAATACATTGTATTAGATAATATGAGGTATCCCAAGATCTGTGAGATTCAGCAAATGGAAGATGTTGATAAATACTCGTTTGATAAGAAGAAACCAATGACCCTAATTACTCATTAGTCTGAATCAGAGTCAGGATTGATTGACGATCTCACCGATCTATTTCTATCATCATATGAATCATCATCCTCTTCTTCTTTCTTATTCTCTTTGATTATTCCTGCACCAGAGATGGTTAGTGATTGCCATAAGCTATGTATAAGAAATTCAGTGCCGGCACATGGGCAGGCAGGATGTCTGTATAAAAAATAGGTTGGATAACAATGGATAACAAAATCCAACCCGCCAATATTAATATGGATCAAATGACAGATAATACATTGGCCTATCAGCGATCATGCATCCAATTAAAAAGCATTACCTTTCTTTAACAGAAAACCCTCCAAAGCCTTTGTGCTGAAGTCATCTTTTCCTCCCAAATCTTGAAAACCAACCAGCCTATCTGAAGCTATTCCATTCCTGAAGAGCAAAATTCTGTCAAGTGTAGATTAAAAGAAAATGACATCGTTTGGGAAAGAGCTAGTATAACTAACCAAACCCCTACGGATGCATTAGTTCTAATATTCACATGCATGTGTACGAATTTTAGAAGGATAGGTCTGGAATCAAAAATAAGACTACTCCCTTCCCTTTACCACAGTTTTGTTCAGGCAGTTATCATTAGGTCCTCATGTAACTATATGGAGTATATGTTTGTGAAGATCATGGTAGCTTCCCCCTCTAAGTCACAGTAAAACTTGAAGAATAAAAGAAAACAAGCAGAAACCAAGTTTAGAAAATCCACGCTAGCTCCCTTACAACAATGACGGACTGATATTTCACTTTCCCTGTGTGTGGGCCTGTTTTAAAAGATCATTTGATCTATATTGTTGAGACAAATAAATTAGGAAAATTTAGCTTCGATCTTATTGCTTGAAGAAATGAGCTAATTTAATCTTCTTGATTTGGCCTTGAAAACAACCAGAGAACCACCCAAACATGGACATATTACAGGAGAACTAATAATGTAGTGCAAAGCAGATGCACTAACCTGAAAAAATGACGCATGGTAGAGTTTTAATTCCCAGCTTTGTAACAAAAAAAGGAGCATTCTGCCATTACGTGATACAATAAAAAATGAGTTAATAGCACGAAAATGAGATCCAATCTACAATCCTTCAAAAGTTATAGAGCCAGTCTCTGAGTTTTTGTTTTTTCAGTTTTTCTATGTTAACTTCCACGCATAGGCGTGCGCAGATACTTCACAAAATTGCAGGACTATTTCTACTGTATAATATTATATAGAACTGTCAAATAACTCAAGCAAAAACAGACCTCAGCATCCAACTTTAAGAACTTTGTATCAACATGTATTGGCGCAAGAGATTTCAAATGCTTATCCATGATCCTGAAAAAGCAACAAAGACCACCATTATGCTTGTGTATGCATGCAAGTGGATATGTATAATCCTATTTTTCCCTGTTTCTAAGTAGTCATAGATAGATTAATATATGTTGAGGTGTCAATGCATCAAAATACAAAGACAAGCAAGAGAATTATCACAACTCGTCCAATAAAAATTTGGATGGCTAGTTAAGCTTTGTAAAGCAGTCACAAGTGGAACCTTCAAGATGCAAATTTAGCAACAACATTAATGAATGTGTCAAGTTTGTTGCATCAGATTATAAGTTAGACTGAAGTGCACGTTTCTGACTCCAAAGCAACTCAAACTACAAATTTACAGTATGTGAAGTACCAGAATTTTTCAAACTGGGAAATTATACAACTCTCTCCTCTCTCTCTGCCTCTCTTTCTCAAACACTGATAACATCAGAAAATAATAGGAACTGTGATTGAGAAAGAACTGTTCTCTTATTTGTGTCTTTTACTTTTGTGTGGGAGAAGGACAGTGAACTTTGAAACATGAAAAAAAGTCCTTACTTGCATCGGTAGAACTCTCGATGATAGAAGTGACAAATCACTTTCTCACTACCAGTAACTTCACCCAAGAAATCTCCTTCCGTAATCTCTCTATATTCTCCATGCCCTTGCCTTTTTAAAGCTTGTCGCTTCTCTGCTTCTTCTGCAGAAGAGAGTTCAAAACAAACCAATAGTCTAACAATCAGGTACTTCGCCTCCAATAACTAATTGTGTTGGCCTGCAGGCAAGACAAAATAACAGACCTTGAGAGCGGCAATCCTATCTGCATGCAACTTTTCCAGCTCAGGATCCTGTTAAAAGCATGATGAGCAAGTGAACAGGCATACAAATTATTATGTGCCTAAAAGGAGAAACATTGAAGGATATGGAAACTTACATCCATCAGTTCATCAAGATCTATGTCTTCATTAACAGAAGATGATGCTTGCACTTTTTCTTGAGCCAGCACTTCCTAAAGGAAGAAATTGGATACAAACGATTTGTAGTTAAAACCTGCTAACTAAAACTGATGAACTTTTGAGGTATATTACAACGATCTATGAATCAATCTCAAATAATTAAGTTATCCCAAAGGAATATCAAGTAGCATCAAAGGTCTAACTCCACTGAAATGGTGAAAACACCCTGTAACTGACAGGTCTTTTTCTTAAACTACAGGAGTGTAGCCAAATTTTCATCCAACATAGATGGTTATGTCTGAATGACTCCCCAAGCCATCTTAGCTTATCAAGAATAGTGATCTTGAATGGTTTCTATTTGGAGTATAGATATCAAAATAAATAGATAAACATAGTAATCATTCTCGATAGTTCTCATCTAGGTATGAGTTTATCCCGAGACAGTAGGCATCATTAATCTAACCAGACGATAAATGGCAGCTCCATGTCCAATGGCAAGTAGAGAATATAAGCTTGATACACAGAAATGTATACTCCACATTAACATGCAAAGAGATTCCGATCTCTAATAATTGTAGGAATAACCTAAGAAGGATCTACAGACAACTGATTTTGACAATTTTGCAAGTGAACCGTCCATATTTCCTTTTTTGATAATAGTGAACCTCTTTTCATATTCTGTTGGAAAGAAATTTATCTTAGTCTCATAGAGAAATGGCGCACATGCGGATTTGGCTACACAATAATAAAATTACTAAAAGCTCATCACAAACATCTGCATTAGTATTTAGTTATCACATTTATAACATCTTTTTGACTTCTGAGAGAATTGATTTCAATGCTTAGATAACTATGATTATAATCAGAAAAAAAAAAAAAAAAAAAAAACTGTAGGGAAATAACATAGTATAGAATTTTAAGATTCATTGTTTCTTTTAACTACATACATCTTCACCTGTCTTATATGAATACCTAAAAATTCAATCTTTACAACAACAAAACTATGCCTCAATTACAAACTAGCAAAGGTGGCTATATAAATCATTATATCCATTCTGCTCTACATGGACACTTAAATTCTGAACTTACTCCATTCCTACACGTTAAAATCCAAATTGTACTCTGCAAAATGTTCCCTTCGTCTGTATCTGAAAAGTTTACTGTAACACCTTAAACAAGATTCCATCGATTCATGTTCCGACAATAAAACCCCACATAATGATTTATTGTACAAACACTCCGTATTGAACTCTGAAAGACTTTATGAATCTGTTCCAAGCCCTCCAAAACTATATGATGAACTAGCAAAAGATGTTCTTTTACCACCATATACATAAGTTAAAACAAAAGTACAAACTGAACATTAGAAACAACAGACGTCGAGAAATTCAATCAATCAACTCTGTATCGATCCCAAATAAGTCAGGATCAACTATATGAATTCTATGTATCTATTGCACTGTATTCAGGTCCATTTATTATTCAAATTCATTAGAATTATGAGTAGTATTTATGTTCTGTCGTCCACCAACCACAATTCTCTTTCTTTATCTAAACTTAGTATCGGCTAGTAGGCATGTGGCTATATTTCATTCTGAAATCTGAAAAAATAAAGTTGTTTTTGTTTTCAAAGTGAAAAATCATATTTGAAAATGTAGTATTTGGCCATGAATACAAATTGAAGTTGTTTTAAACTTTTTGGTGAGTATGAAAAAAAGTGAATATGCCCTTTTTGCTGTTTCTCAAATTCTTTTCCAGAGTTCAAATTTTCAAATATCATTTCTAAAAAGAAAAACTATTTTTTTAGAATTTCACAATGAAACAATGACAAACACTTATAATATGACATGAAGCAAATAATACAAGGAAAGTAAGAGGGATTCAAATTAGAAAAGAAGTAGATACCTTCTGGTAATCACGAGCAGCAGCAGCCATTACATTTCCAAATGCCAAATTAGAGAGAGTCGATTTAACTGAATCTGGATCCATCTCTTCTCCTTTTCCACCTATGTAACCTAAATTCAATCAAAACAGATACAAAAACTGTGAATATAAACAGAAAAATAGCAATTGAAATCAGTGGATCGACGTTTACTGTAAATTGAATGAAGTGAAAAACCTGTTAAAGGCGCGGATTTCAGATTGAACGAATCTGGGATTGTTGGAGGAAGATAAACAGAGAAATACAGGAGAAGAGGATGCGGAAAAGGGTAAAGATTTGAACTACTGATGAGGTAAAGATTGAACCTTTTTTTTTAATGGGGTTTGAAAAATTAAATACTCTCTATATCTCATAAATATTTTGGATTTCGAAATTAAAACAGATCTATTATTTTATATACGGAAAAAAGGTTAACAATACCCTTAAACTATCTGAAATAGCTCAGATATACCCTTAAATTATATTTTGGTTCAAAATTATCTTTCCCGTCAAACTATTGGGTCAAAAGTGTCATTCTAATTAACGGAAATTGTTAAATGATATGTGGATGCCACATGGCACCCCAACAGATTTCCACGGTCGCATAGACTAAAAAGAAAAAGGGTCAAAAGTACCCTTAAACTATCTGAAATAGATCATATTTATCCTTAAACTATATTTCTGCTCAAAACTACCGTTCCCGTCAAACTATTGGGTCAAAAGTGACCTTCTCATTGGCGGAAGTTGTTAAATTCCACATGTGACACATTGACTTAATCCCTAAATCTTAATTACTCATTTTCTCCTCATTTCATTATTTTCGAGAAACGATTTCACCCCTTCTCCCTCATTTCGCGGGTAAGGTTTCACAGTTTTCTTCGTCGTTGGGTTTCAAAGTGGATATTCATGGTTATAGGTTAGTAAACTTTTTTCTTATTTTATTGTGTTTACAACCATGAAAATCCACGTTGAAACTCAGCTCCGAAGAAAGTTGTGAAATCATAAACGTAATAAAATAAGAAAAAATATTTACTAACCTATAACCATGACTATCCACTTTGAAACTCATCCCGAAGAAAGCTACGAAGCCTTAGTTGCGAAATTAGGGGAAACTTGTGAAATCCTAACTATCATGCTTTGAAATTGTAAACATAATAAAATAAGAAAAAATATTTACGAGCCTACAAGCATGAATATCCACTTTGAAACCCAGCCACGAAGAAAAGTATGAAATCCTAGCCACGAAATGAGGGAGAACGAGCGAATATATCATTTCTGAAATAATAAAATGTGAGGGGAAGTAATTAGGATTTAGGGATTTAGTCTATGTGGCATGCAATGTGGCATCCAAATGACATTTAACAACTTCTGTTAATAAGAAGAGTACTTTTGATTCAATAGTTTGACGGGAAGGATAGTTTTGAGCCGAAATATAGTTTAAGGGTAAATATGAGCTATTTCAGATAGTTTAAGGGTATTTTTGATCCTTTCTATTTAGTCTATGTGGCAGTGCAATCCTATTGACATGCAATGTGGCATCCATATGTCATTCACGTGGCATTTAACAACTTCCGTTAATAAGAAGGGTAATTTTGACCCAATAGTATGATGGGAAGGGTAGTTTTGAGCCGAAATAAAGTTTAAGGGTATATATGAGCTATTTCGAATAGTTTAGAGGTATTTTTGAGCCTTTTCCATTTTATATATCATTCATTTATTTTGAATTATTAACTATTATGATTTATAATAGGCAGAACACATAAGCGGCCCCTTGTTGAACTTGTCAAGATTTTCCATATAGATACCTTAACAAGAACTCCTTCCTATTGAACACTTAAACTATTCAAAGAGTTTACCTATCAAACACACTTGGCTGACTTGTCACCTGTCGTTTGAGGCACGCCTTTTGAGCGCGTGAAGTGAGAAAAAAAAAGTTGATTCCAAATCTTTCCCTTTTATTTATCCAACCCTAGATTTTTTCTAGTTTTTTTTTTTTTCATCTCTTTCTTCTCCACATCTCACTCACATTGTTGCTGAAAATCAAAAAAATTTCACTCATCTTTATGATTAACAAAACCATAAAAATGATGCTAAAAATAACTAAAACGGAGTTGTACCTTTTTGATTTCTTGGTAATTTCAAATTTTAATCATATTGTTAATGATAAAAAAGAGAAAAAAGAAGAATTGAGCTATGCAAGTTACAGAATATTGTTTGGGAGGAAAATAAAAAAAAATTATGAAATAGTTTTAGTGTTGGGAGAAAAGGAGGAGGATAAATTATGATTATTCTTATAATAAAAATAAAAAGAACAAATAGAGATTTCATAAAATTGTTAATGGTGGAATTTAAGTTGGCAGGGAGGAGAGACTTCAAAGAAGAAGATGCAGAGGGGGCTGCGGATATAATTTTTTTTTTGTAAAAGATACTTTTTTTTTGTTTGCCACATGTCACGGTATGATTGACTCTTTTTTTTCATATTATAGTGTTTGAAAGTCATGCACTCCATGTATTTTTGGTTAATGTCATTGAAGTGTCTAGTAGACACACTGTGTATACATAAGTTGTTCAATAGGAATATGGCCTCATGAAGGTGTTTAAACGGAAAAAGCGTGCAAGGAGTCGCTTATGTGTTCAACCTTTATAATAAATACTTTATAAATATATAGATTTCATTTACGATTTAATTTAAAGAGAAAATGATCAAAAATACTCCTGTACTATTCTAATAAAGGTTTAAAAATACTCTTCATTCATCTATTGGGTTAAAAATATCCTTCAGTCAACTTTTTTGATTTATTATTACCCTTTAAACTAACAGTTTATATTTTTTGATTATTTTTATAATTAATTATTACGTGACGTCTTTCTATTGGTTAAAGTAAATTCCAACCCACCAAACTCTCTTATCCTCCCGACCCGACATCCCTGACCCAAACCCAATTAAAAAGATCCATAGAAATAAAAAATGGAATGATTGTCTCTTTACCTAAACCTAATATACTATTTTTCTTTCTTTTGCCTTTTCTTGTTAAGCAATTTCAAATCAATTTCACCCAAAATGGCTTAAATTTTCTGCGCAATACTTTGCCTTTTCTCCAATGTTTACCAATTTTCATTTTTCAAATCTGTCAGTTTTCGTATTTCATGTTATGACAGAATCGACATTATAAGGTGATGCCATAGACTTCATTTCACTAATCAATAAAATCATCTTTGCCCCAAGTTAAATAAAAATGGGAAAATCTCACTAGTTTAGCAGCTAATAATTTAGATATACACTAGTCTGCAATATTATGTATTTTACCAGATTTTTGATGCCTCAAGATACATGTATTTCGAATATATTTAGGTCAAATTTAGATGTAATTTGTTTTAGATATCTTGTATCCAAGTGGATTCACATGCATCGGGGATAAATAATATAAAAAATCTCGTTAGTCACTCTCCTAAGTATCTTGTATCTGAGATACATGTGAATCACTCTAGATACATACAAATACGTGCATCTAAGTGTATCTAATGTGATTTGCATATCTAATGTGATTTGCATGTATCCGAGATATATATGAATCTCACTTGCCTCTCTCCTATTTGTGTAACTGACAGCAAAAATACATGTATCAAGTGTAAGATACGTAGAAAATTCTTAATTAATGGCAAGATACGTAATATTTTGATTTTTGAAGTATAGATAATAATAATATATATGGTAGTGGACTGTGTCTAATTATATAGTTTTTCCTAAAATGTCTAAGGGTGAAAACAACTAATCTAATAAAAAAATTGACTTCTAAATGAAAGGTTACAACTAAGAAAACCAGAAACCTGCATTTAGAATTGTATTTTTTTTGTTGCTTATATAAGTGTTACTAAATTGAATTAATTAGTAACGTTAATCGAACAAAATCTTGCTACGTATTATACAAACATTGACATGTTTAGGTAGAGCCAACTCTCTTTGTGTAACTTCTCATTTTAGTAATCTTTTTTCTTCTAAGTTTTCTTCAATTCCTTTTTCATCACTATCTTCTTCTCATTTGTATCCAATTCTGTTGCCTCTATTTCTTAGACTTGGCTTTTTCCTTTTTTCCTTAATCTTTACGTGTAGAAAAACTAATTAAAGCCATCAAGTGAAACATCAAACCTCATCTTCTTCAACAGCTGTTCAGCCACCTCGGCTGGCGTCACCATCGCAGTTTCTACGAGTTCTTCAATTTGTTTGAACAATTGTGCTCTCTAGTTTCCAGGTAATTAGCAGCAAGAAGCCTGAAGCCACTGGGAGTACAATATGACAAATGAATGTGCATGTCCATCCTGCAGGCCTTAACAAGCCAGGGGTCAAGCTTTTCTATGTGATTTATTGTGAATATATGATCCTTTCGTCACCACAGCTCGACCATAATCCATCGATGAAATTCAACAAAACAGGTAATGTTACCTACAATGGTAAAAACAGACAAACAGACATTCTTCATTCTATTTCTTGTAGAAACACTTACCTAATCTATATTTTCGTATGAACATTCAAACTAATAGTTATTATCTCAGAAAGTCAGCTTCTTCGTGTGATTCCTATTTTCTTCAACAAAAAAAAGTGATTTTATGAGATTATAGCTAGTAGTTGAGTGACTAAATAAAAAAATCAAATCTGTCATCAATTTCTCCTGAAGCTTAGTGCTGGAAGCGAAATGCTTTTGAAGTAAAGCAAGGAAAAACAAGCTAAATTCAAAGGGACTTACCTTGGTTTCTTGTTGATTAGAACCATCTGGAGGAGAATCATTTGTTCGATTAGCCAAATTAGTTTGCAAATCAATTGTACAGTCAATGTCTTCGACCAGCAAGATGGACTTATTAGCCGTGGCCACAAGCAGCCGTCTTAAATCAGAGTTTCTCATCACCTCAGTCAACTCCAAATCATATATATCAAAGTTCAAGTAATTAGCCATAGCGGCGACCAAACTAGATTTTCCTGTCCCTGGAGGACCATACATCAAGTATCCTCTTTTCCATGCTTTCCCTACTTTCCTATAACAATCTTTTCTCTTCACAAATCTGTCTAAATCCATTACAATTTTGTCTTTCAGCTCTGAGTCCATTGCCAGAGTCTCAAAGGTTGCCGGGTGATCAAGATTGATCGCCTCCCATATATCATGTAAATTATAGATGAATTGGTAATCCACAGTGTGAATCTTGGTTGCCCTGTTCTCGAGTTTCCTCAGTTTTGCCTCTCCTATGATGTAAGGAAAGTATGAATTAAGAACAAGTTCCTTGTTTTTCTTGTGAAATGTGAGCTCAAAGGATCTTAAAGTGGAATTCATGCTTGTGGGATTATAAAAGTCTCTAGATTCTACTTTTTTGCTAAGCCAAACCCACCGGAATTTATGCCCACTGTAAACATCTGTCACCTCCTCGTCGTGTTCCAATGTTATGTTGAACCGTTTCTCCTTCTCAGGCTTGCTGATTTTGACTCGCCTGATGTTGGTTGACAACTTGTTACCCAAGTATATTTCAGCTGCTTCATAGATTTCATTGTTGACCAAGGCATCAAATTCTTCAATTACCATCGTTTAGCTGATTTGAGAACCTGCTGAAGAGGTTTTTGAGGCCAAAGAAGAGATAATCATACAATTCTTGCGGCAGCAACTCATTTGTAACGGTCCGAACAACCATGGTTGTTGCAGCAACAGAGCCAACTGTAGATAAGACGGTCTTGGCAAGTGCCATTTTCGATTCTGCAGAAGAAGACATGTTCCCAAAGAGGAATTTGTCCCTCTGTGTCTAAGGATATTCAAGTTTTTGTTATTGATGTTGTGGGTGCAGGAGAAGAGCTCGTTTGATGGGATGTAAGCAATGGCTAAAGGGGAAGTATTAATATATAGTTTTCTTTTTAAAAAAAAAAAGATGTGAAAAAAAGAAAACGTGTGAAGACTTTTGGAGCCGTGGAGAGCAAGTGTTATTGCTTAGACTGGGTGGACTTTGAAGATTTTACATATCCAAGACAGCCCATTCACATTTTAACAAGGAAGTTTTCTATTATGCCAATTCGAGTATAGCCATTTTAACATAAGAAAAATAAGAAACTGCAGCAAAGTTTCTGCTACCGTCCACCATTTTAAGTAGTTGAAGCCTGAAGGCAAAGGGTGCCTGAAAACATACAAAAACTGAAAACGGAACTTCTTGCAGTCCATGGTGCAGAGGGAGTCAGATTCAACCAATGTAGAAGGTTGATGACGAAAAGGTATAACTTGTTGAAATTGATATCATATGGACAGATAACAACTGCAGCTACAGTGCTGTAGTGTTTCAAGTTGCTAGATGAGTACAGAAGAGCCCGGGACATTGATCAGAAATCTGTCCATCCATGTATTTTTCCCTTTGTCTGAAGATAAATAAGAACTTGAATATAAAGAAGATAATTTACCCTTGTGAATGTGTAAAAAATAACTGGAGAAAGATTCATTAACATATTAACACAACATTCAAACAAAAAAGAGCTAATGCTTATGATCTGCATCATTACTCTCAGAGACAGAGGGACAGCTCGGTGCACTAAAGCTCCCTCTATGCCAAGGTCCAGAGAAGGGCCCGACCCCAAGGACCTATTGTATGCATCATCAATCTCAGGTTACGAAAAATTTCTTTCAAAAGTCAAGAGACCGAGAATAATATATAAAGAAAGAGGTGAAGACCATACATATAGGTTCGGACATTTAAAAAACCAAAATCCACTGCATCTCACTCCATAGATATAGACTTGTACTGTTGGACAGTTGCAGTAATAGCTTGCTCAACTGGTAGTCTTTCCATGCTTGAAGCGCCATAAAATCCATGAACTCAGTGGTTCTCTTCAGTACATATGCTGCTTCTTCAGGGGAAGATATAGGGCCTGCAAATAGCGCAAAGATTCTTCACTTTAGCAACATCAATGAATCACAAGGAGAAAAAAGAACGCACCATCATAATAAAGAATAAAGAATTGACGAAACAAAACTTGTCAAGCATAAAAGCAACTTCCCCAATATTTATCTAACTCAGATAAATGAAAAATTATAAATTAACTAGTAGTATTTGTTTGGCAGCTTACAATTTTGTCAGAGAATGAACAACATCATTGCTTTTGAACAAGATTAAGATGTCAAGAAAAATGATGTATCACAAAATGATAGTAACAGCCCTCATCTATTTAACAATCAAATATTTGTGTTGGAAAAAAAATATCATGGATATTCTACAAATTACCAAGTCTTTGGGGCAGATATTGAAAAAAAAGAAGATACAAACAAAGAGAACAGCCACAATCATTGCCTGAATTAGAGAGGACTTCATTTAGATTGAAAATTACGCTGTAACTATCGATTGTCATCCATCATATACCAATATCTACCTTGCTGATAGGGAAAGCGAAATAAATGTCTGAATCATAAATTTTTCTAGTTACAAGAAAGCAAAATAAAACCCACCCTCCTTGATTCATGAAGAAGAAACTGAATGTACATTATAGGACTAGGAAACATACAAATTCAAATGAGTACCAAGAACTCGACTTCAACAAACCTCTAACAAGAAAATGTCTACTCACACAAATATCATGGAAGATACCAGAAAATATGTCAGAGAATACTTTATGAGCAAATTTAAGAGAAATAAACAATAAAAATGCAGCTGTAAATCCAAAAGTTTCAACCAGCATTTGATTTCCTGGTCATGATTGAGACAATGGAGGAAACTGCAGGGAATCAATACTAAAGCTGTGTGCACTGCTACACACACATGGATCATTCAATAAAGACAGGAGAATATCAATCTTCATCACTTGATGAATTGTTTTCCTTTATTTGAATCTCTAGGTTCATATATTTATCATATGTATAATTCGTACTTGTGCACTGAGCATTGACTAAATGGTGTAATATAAATTAGGCAACTACTTTAGGATTTGTACCTGTAAAAATTTGGATAGGACATTGAAAATAATAACATAATAAGAGAATCCTCACAAGTGCTTCCGTAATCTACCTAACTTATTCTTAACACGCCAAGGAATTAAGACAAAATGACTACAAAATTAATGAAGCGGTGAACTCATCTGGAACACCACCAGAGTACTGCTTAATTGTCAAATTATTTAAGCTGAAGCTGGAATTTGCATAGATTTTGCTTTAGTTAATAGCTACATTAACAACAAATAACTGATCCAGTCATATTCTATCGTTTTTTCCCTTACAATTTTCTATTTACTTTAGGTTCCGTGGATTACCTCCATGGCAGAGCACAATTGCATCAGGATTTATCCTATGAGTAGCATTGCAATAGCTTGAACGCAAGTTACACTTTCCTCCAATGAGACAGCTGTTTTTGCACCAATTGAACCAGATGTTGTAAGCCCCATATGAGCAACTATGATGTCGGCACCAGCTTCTGCCATAGCAACTGCTTCATCTGGGCAGAAAGCATATGGGGTTGTCAAAAGGCCCATCATGTGAGCTGCTGCAATCATCTCAACCTCCAAGCTGAACAAAAAGAAAGATATCATGATACTCTTCATCTTTAAGAAACCGTCACCATTCTTAAATTAGATGCTAAAACATATATACTAAGACATACCCATAACCCATTCCAGTCTCTTCCAAATTTGTCTGAAGTTACCGTCAAACAGACCAACAGTTGGAAAGTTTTGCACCCCACAGAATCCAACGGATTCCAACTGCTTCAGGAAGTTGTTCATCCTGCGGAAAGGATCAGTAGCACAAACTCCAGCCAGAACTGCCACTTCCTTAACCACCTGAGATTTCAATGTTGATAGAAACTAAGCCACCATTCTGGAAGGTAAGAATAGATGAGGAAGGAGAATGAAACAGGATCTTCCTTTTAAAGAAAAAATGGACAAAACATCTCAATAAACCATCAGTAAAAGTTTTGTCATCACTCAGATACTTTCTAGATAATGGAGCATCCTATGAAGGACATAATGAGAAACCTCAATCATGGTTACTATTTGCAACAGAACTCATACGGAAAGGTCTATATAGACATGAGTAAAAAATTATGTAAATATATTGTAATCCACCTTTGAAATTTTGAAGAAAATTGAAAGTAACTCAAGTTCCAAACCTGAACTTGTGAGCATTTTTGTCCTACGACAAAAGCAGAAAGTGAAGTTCACAATTACAGATGACCAGCCAGTATGTATGGTTTAGTCATTCTTCTAACATAACAAAGTTTAAACCTCTAACTTTTTCAAATATGTAATAGGACATCTCGACTATGTAGCTTCTCATCTAATTCAGTAAGTGTGAGAAGTCCAACTATGTAATTAGATTAAGACTAAGGACGGATTAAAATTGACACTATAGAAGCTGTTGAAAGCCCAAGCTGGATTGAAGTTGGTCGCGATTCTATCTAAATTTGTTTTTTTCATCTTTAACCAACCACTGGAGTGATGCATCCATAGCTTAATGCAAATTTGGGACAGATTTCCTGAGAGTATCTTTTTGAGGCAACACTGAGATTTCTACTCCAAGAAAGAGGTACTGACAAGGACCATAGAAATGACATGGATCAGCTTTAATGTATCCGACTATGGATGTCAACTGGAGCTTACTTCTAGTCTATGTACAGGGAGCAGGACTGTCTTGGTTTAGTGATCAGCATTCTTTGTTTCCTTGTCAGTAGAAATTTCTAACTGCTCGTAGTTCCTAGTGCTTTGTTCATGTTGAGTCAAGTAGGGCTTAATCAATTTGTTAAGCCTTTGAATCGAACATGAACTTGCTTGACAGCAGGTTGTATTAAATTGAACAGTAAAGTCTTATGCAAGTCCAACCCGAGCTAAAATCAAAGAATAAAAGAGATGAAGCTGAGCCTAAATGTCTATAAGGTTTTCGGAAGAACTTAAGAAGCACACAACAAGTAGGACTTACAGGCAATACTTCGTTGGCCATCTCAAGTACAATGGCATTTGCATCAGCAAAGGGCAATAGACCAGCTAAGGATCCCCTTCCTGCCATCCTAAAGCGCCCTGAGTTGTACAAGACAATCAAATCTACACCACCAGCTTCCTCAAACTTAGCAGAAATACCTGTACCAGCACCAGCCCCAATAATAGGCCTTGCCCTTACTTATTTGATCTTTCAATCTCTGCAGTATCACAATTCTTTTCCGCAAAGTTTCTGCTCAAGGAAGATTAGGCTTCTCATCAAGTCTTCATACAAATTAAAAGAAAAAAAGAAAAACCATTAACTGAGAAGGTTAGATTCATTCATTTCCTGTTGATGAGCCAGTATATGCCATTTGCAAGACATTCTCAAAACAATAGTAAAGATAATTATGATGACAATGAAGGAAAAGAATCCATGATAGGGTGTTTAAAGCTAGCCCATTACCAGCAACCTATCGTAAAGAAATAATATTTGAGATAAGATCAACCATATATCACGCTAATAAATTATAAAGCATCTCATCATCTTTCATTTTTTTGGCTTACATATATGCCTGTTTATTTCACTTATCATCTTAAATCAACGTAGGCGTCAAAGATAGAAGTGCATGAGCTTTGGCAAATATAAGAAGAAAGACTTCTGTTAGACCAAGAAAATATTGTGAACAGCCCAACACTACTGCAGGAACTGGCAAATAAATTCAAAAGAGAAGTGGATTCACTAACAGAAATCATTCAGTAATTCTCTATAAGCTTATCTGCCATGTCAATAGGATGACAATAATCAGCCTTGATTTTTAGGAATAATCATCACCTGGTTTTGCATTTGGAAAGTCATTCAGGCGAGAAAAGTTTTTCCCATTGCAAGAGGGATATTTCTCTAAAGCAGCATTATCATTCTGAATGTCTTGGATAGATTTGGACTCAGCTGGCTGACATTCTATGTGTCTAGATTTCGGAGAGATTTCCAAGAATGAATCAACTAAAGCATTTGCAAACTCCGCATCATTGATATGGTAAGGGAAGACCTTAACCTATCAGTGAACAAACATTTCAATTATCTGAGTCGAGTTCTGCAGTGGAATGTAAAACATCCTCTTCCTTACAAATAAATATGGTACCTGACAATGTTCATTATTTTCAAGAAGCATCTGTAGTTCACGTGTAAGACAACTAGTTGCCTCAGGATCATAAAAGTCTTTCCCGGGTGCATCCAATGCAGACACGCCTTTCTCTGGCAAGCAAACACATACACTTGATGATGCCTTGTTCAACTTTTCTGCTATAAATGCAGCAAATTTCTTATTTTCACCTACTGTAGTACGCATTAGGGAAACCTGTAACATAGCTTTCCATTAATTTAACTCTAAAGGCACACCTCAAATACTTAATTTGATAGTTTTTCAAATTGAAACCCATACGCTTAACTGTGCAGTCACGACACAATTCAATAATTTTCCAGAAGTATGGTAAAATATCTCCTTATCACAACAAAAGCATGACGTCCTGAGATGGTTTTCAAATGGCTAGCTATCTCTACTTGTTCTAAGTTGTGCAAGATGGCATCAAGCACACAACTTTTTTCACGACTACATAATTGTCAAACTGTGAATGGTAAGTATTCCAACATTATTTTTTAGATGATACTACTCTTATGAAATTATCTTAAGAGACAAACAAGGAGCAAAATGAAAAGATGAATCACCTGCTCATTATGTTCATGAATCTTTCTTTGCTGAAACTCAGGAGGTATGGTAGTTTTACGACCAAAATTCACCATATCCAGTGCTCCCACACTCAGAACCAAAGGAATTTTCTTCTCTAATATTGCATCAAATCGGGAACTATCACATGCCATTACTCCTCCAACTACGTAATCTGCAACCTCAGTTGTCGTAATATCCAGCACACCCTAAAATAAGTTCAGTAACAGGTGAGTATTAAGCGTTATCCAGAAATATATACTGTAATACTACAAACAGCAGTGACATGTTTGACAAGCCATTTGAGTGAACAAACTGCAAGCCTCTACCTTCTCAGAAATGAATGCTACCAGTACTTTTAAAGGATCAATTGCAATGAACTAATGAGGTCGTGCTTTACATCCAGGGCAATGCATCATGCAAATTATACCTATTTTCTTGTAATAGACTGTAAACCTATTAAAAGTTCTACAGATCATTAATCCTACTTCTCGTACTAACTCCTTATATAGTTCCTGAATGCTAATAACATAATGGTATATTCCAAGTGTACTCTAGCTCAATTGATTATGAACAAGATGTATAACCATTAAAAATTAACGAAACAACAGTTGAAATAATAATAAGGACTCTAATTTTAGATAGTTTTATAATGAAAGCATCTATTCTTATGATCCAATCTCATTTAGATGAAATGCGAAGGCTAACAAATACAAACTAGTTTACCATAATCATAATGGCGAAGATGGTGAAGACAACAACAAGAAAAATTGGAATGAAGATATTAAAAAAAAAATATTATTTGCACTGGTTTATCAGTTAAAAATGGAACTCTCCGGATTCGAAATGAAGAATAAACTCTTGGAATTTGAAAATACAATATGAATTACTATATATAAATGGGAAATAATTCTATGATAGAATTAACTATTAAAGAAGTTCTAAACCATTCGAAGCAATACATGAACGTACAAGAGAATGACTGACCAAAATTGCTTAGCTTGTCACTACTGTTACCATTAGTATCATCATTGTTATTGCTTATATGATTAAATTTTTGAAAAATTTATGATTACATCAGATGTTATTTTCACATTTTTAAGATGTCAAATGGCCCAATAATGAAAAAGGGATTTGAAACAAAATACTACATAATGTAAATAGGTTTTAGTAATTTTAGGATTGTTAGGAACAGAGGATTTATTGGTCAGTAGAAGTTTCAATTTTAGGACATTAAAGCCCACTATAACGGAAAATAGGAAATATCAATACCTTGACTTTTTATATACCACTGAAACCATTAGTAGTCATAGAGCAACACGATTACCTGTATAAAACCTCCTCTAACAAGATCCTCCATGGCCCTGCCCCCGACACCCGTGGCATGGAACACCAAAGTCTCATATCCTTCTTTCACTAATCTTTCTTTTACAGCATTAACACAAGGAGTCGTAACCCCAAACATAGTTACACCAACTGTAAACTTTCCATTAGTGATGCTATGCTCTTTTGAACTTTCAAGCCTTCCGATCACCATTCCAGCAAATGCTGCACCCGCATTAGATAGAACAACCTTACTAACATTGTTAATCCCACAAATATCTACAACTGAAGGAAACAATACCAAGTCTGATGTTCCAATATAAGATTCAGTTTGACCACTGGCAACTGTAGATATTATAACTTTTGGGATCCCAATTGGAAGAGATCCGAAGGCAGATGACAATAGAGATGTTCCTCCACTACCCCCAAGGCCAATCACTCCAGCAAGATTCTGTTCACCATTAGCTTTACTTAGGAAAGTTTCAAGAGCTTTGTTCATGATTGCAATAGCTTGGCCTCTATCATCTGGAAGCTGGACCACAGATTCTCCCCCTTGTGCATAGCATGACAGCACATCCTTACTCGGTACAAAATCAAAATCAGCACAACTATTTGTCTCCTTCCGGCTGGTTGAGACATCAACAACTGTCACTCCTACCTATAAATGCCAAGTATAAGGTTGATATTGATCAAAGGCTAAGTTGCTCAGACTCTCCAAAATTGTTGCCATAAATGCATCGGATCTTCCAAATGATAAGGATCCGACAAGCACCTAGCAGCATATTTGAAGAGTCCGTGCAACACAAGTCAAAAGAATAAAAGACATAGCAAACTATTCCACTTACGATCTAACTTACTGTATACTTTTGCAAATTGCAATTTATACTTGACTTGATGATCAATAGTTCTACACTAACTCCCTACAACACAGTAAGTATCTGCCAGAACTGTAAAGTTATTTTTACGTTAATCCATACATACAACTTAAATCCTCGTCGTCAATGTTTCCACAATTGAAAACTGCATATATAGTTAAACTAAATTGTTCTGGCCATCTATTTTTGCAGTTCAGAAGCTAATACGAATTTACAAAGAAACGAAGGTCGAAAGGTGATGTACAGTATTTCACAAACCTTGAATGAGGATTTATTGGAAAAGCTGTTAAGACTGGATCTCACATGCTCTGAGAGGAAACGAAGCTCGTCGAATTTAGTATCAGCTGTTCCGATACAGAAAACTCGAGGAGAATTACTCTGTGCAGTTGCCATTTTCCTCAAACAAAATGATACAATTCGTGTTACACTCGAGATTTCAAAATGGACGATAGAGTGTAACTCAGTGTGAGAATGATGAGAAGATAAGAAAGTTGTTAGCTTCTGGAATCTCGACGATGAAAGATCACCGGCAACGGTTGGACAGAGAGGCGGCAACAACCGTCAAGAGGAGAGGTTCCATTTTTATTTTTATTTTTATTCCGATGGAGCAATATTAATATTTAATATTAAATTAAAAAAAAAGTGATTGATTAGTTTGGCTTTTGGTATCGCTAATGGCGACAAAGATGACCCAACTTTTATCCCAAAGCTCGCCAATAAAGGGTGTTTTTAATTGTTTTATATCATTTAATTTGTGTTTTCTTTTTTAATCGAGAGTTAGGATCTTTTTGAAATAAAATCTCTATCTTTGAAATAGTGATAAATATACTTATATTTTTTTTTATATTCCAGTATTGCTTACGCTATTGACTATGCCTTCTTTAGATTTCAATTGTGATATTTACTTGCATATTATTTTATTATGGTCATTTTAAAAAATAAGATGTATTTTTATTAATTTAAATATATTGAACAATATATACATAACTATTCAAAAATTTCCTTTTTATTTAAGGAAATCTTTTCTTAATTATGTGAAAAACTATTTATTTCAAAACAAAATGAAAAGGTAAAAATACCACTCCTTTTAAAATAAACGGAAAAGGGCCTAAAATACCCTCGAAGTATTGAAAATGGTACACAATTACCCTCCATCCACCTATTGGCCCCCAAATACCCTTCACATCCACCTTTGGGTCCAAATTTAACCCTTCATTAACGGACCAAAATTAAAAATACGAAAAAGGGCCTAAAATACCCTCAAAGTATTAAAACACAATTACCCTCCATCCACCTATTGGCCCCCAAATACCCTTCAAATCCACCTTTGGGTCCAAATTTACCCCTTCATAAATGGACCAAAATTAAAAATAATTAAATAATATTTTTTAATTACGTGACACTCAATCATTGGTTGTAATTTAATATTTAAAATAATTTTAAACCCACCCATTTTAACTAAACCCGCCCCACTTGACCCAATTTAAAAAAATTAACCCATCTAATTAAAATATCCTAAAATCTTATTCCTCCAATTTTCACAATTTCCATGACTCCATTGTCTTCTTCTTCTTCTTCTTCTCTTCTTCTTCTTCTTCATGGAACTTGTGAAAATGGGAGGAATAAGGTTTTAGGATATTTTAATTAGATGAGTTATTATTTTAAATTGGGTCAAGTGGGCCGGGTTTAGTTAAAATGGGGAGTTTAAAATTATTTAAATATTAAATTACAACCAATGATTGAGTGCCACGTAATTAAAAAATATTATTTAATTATTTTTAATTTTGGTCCGTTTATGAAGGGGTAAATTTGGACCAAAGGTGGATTTGAAGGGTATTTGGGGGCCAATAGGTGGATGGAGGGTAATTGTGTACCATTTTCAATACTTCGAGGGTATTTTAGGCCCTTTTCCGTATTTTTAATTTTAGTCGTTAATGAAGGGGTAAATTTGGACCCAAAGGTGGATGTGAAGGGTATTTGGGGGCCAATAGGTGGATGGAGGGTAATTGTGTACCATTTTCAATACTTCGAGGGTATTTTAGGCCCTTTTTCGTAAAATAAATGAGTATAATTAGGGGTGTTTCATGATTGGTAAAATCAAAATAAAGCAGATTTAATCGATGTTTTAAATATTAAACTAAAAAAAAGATCGAATATAATTTCATCCATTGATTTGAATATTGTCGATTTGATTAATTTTTAAAAATATACTGATATTTTATATATTCTCTCTTATGTTACAATTTTTTTTTAAAAAAGTTGATCATTTTTCAGCTTAACCATTAGTTTATTCGACATAAAAAAAAAAACAATAATCATAAGATAATTTCAAAGGATATAAGGGTAGTAGCACAAATTCTAACAACCTTGCAAATAAAAAATTATGTCTTAAAGACATAAAGAAAATTCCTTGCAAAATTATTTGTATTATTTTTGTCCAAATTTTTTACTAAACGGATATAATAAACAAAATTATAAATTACAAATTCAAGAAACAACAATTAAAAACCTAGTTAATTTTAGACACAGTAGTGATTTAGTTTGGGTCTCACCTTTAATTAGTTGGCCACTTCATGCCTTATTTGGCATGTGACAATTTTAAAAAAAATTGGAGTTAAAAGCATATGATTATATGGTAGAGAAAATTTGACCATTTATTTTGCTCTTATTATATAATTTGGACTCCAAAGTTTTGCTACTATAAAAGGAGAGTCATTTCTTCATTTTAAAGTCACCAATTTAAAAATAACTAGTTGCGTTTGTTTCTTTTTTTGAGTAATTGTATTTTGGTAAAGAAAGTTTAGGTTAGGAAAACACTTTGAATAAAAAAAAATTATTAATGATTTTGTGAAGTTATTCTTTCGAGATTTAATATATTTGATTACTTTAATTTTATAATATAATATTTCTAGAGATTCAAAATTTAATTATTTTCTAGATATTACTATTATTACTTAATTAACTAAGTATTTTATCGTAAAATTGACTATACTATATTCACTGTGAAAATATTTTATGTCGTGAATGAGTTAATAATAAAATTTCACATTTTATAATTAAAATTGAGATAATTCAAGTTGTGGACAAGACCTCAATCTTATTACACTCGGAGGTGTATGTACATGAAGGGGAGTGGGTTCATATGCAGCCATCCTCCCCTTCCTAACCACTATATATACGACTATTTTGTTAATTATCTTTTTAAGTTTGAAATTTAAAAAGAATAATCTAGTATATCGATAAATATGTACAAATATGGTGCATAACTTAATAGATTTGTGGTTCAAATTTCTCTCTCCACATCAACATTTTAGTGTTTAATTAATATAAATAAGGTCCCATTTGTTTGCAATTAATGGAGTTTTGAATCTTAATCATTTAGATTTAGCTCATTAAATGTGTTTTGTTTTTAGGTTTGAATCTGAATCATTCAGATTCAGCCCATTAAGTTCATTTGTTTTATTTTTTAAAATACCTCCTAATGGATCTGAAGAGGTCTGAATAAATTAGATTTATATGACACTCTTAAGAATATTCAGACTCATTTGTAAGTTATCAAATAATAAATCTAATTCTCTGCATTGGACATGCCTTTTATCTCATAACTAAAAATTTTCTTTCTCACTTTTCTCAATCAAACACCATATTTTCCCAATTGATAAGTTTTGAAAATCCTTCAAGTAGTTTTTTTATATTAATAATTTTCTTTTATTTATGTGTGTCAAGATCAATAGTTGCAATAATATATTGGTGTATTGTTGTTTATCAAAATTTTTGAATGAAAAAATAGTACTCCAAATCATGATATTAAAACTTAAAACTTCTTTTTATATCAAAAGTGATATATTTTGTTGAAAATTTTTTATAATATTTTATTAATATAATATTTAATTTCACTTTACATTCAGATATTGAAACCAAATAACATTATATTTAGTGTTCAAATTTAGAGACCACATCCTAATATTCAGATCAAAAGAACCAATTTAATGTAAATCTTAATATTCGTATATGTATTCAAATTAAGATCTCTTAATCTTAATAAAAATAAATAAAGCTTAAATATGTCACTTTGCATTATTCAATTAAATAATTTATAAATAGAAAAGGTTGAAGTATCCATATCTTTAGGTTGCATCAGCTATGTCTAGACCTTTAGCTAGAAGTGTCCATAAAGTCAAATTATACTTTTTACTTTCTTTTTCTCCTTTTCCTTCTTTAGACGTTTTCCTTTTTCCTTTTTTATTTTTTTACTTTTTCTTTTTAACTTTTCAAAGCGGTAAGACTCGGCTTAAAAGCTGATCAAATTGATTAAAAAGTTGTTTTTGACTTATTTAACTGTTGGGTAATACTCAGAATAATTTATTTTAAATCAAAAAAAAATTATTTTAAGCCAAAAGTTAAAAGTTGGGTAGGGGTGCTTTTTTTTTTAGCTTATAAGCTGTTTTAAGTTGACCACATTTTTATCTTTTTGCCCTAATATTTTTATACAATCTTCAAATTATCCACGTAATCCTAACATCTTTTTCTTCCATTTTTCTCTTTTCACATTTGGCATAGCAACTTCAGCACTTTTATCGAAACGCTTAACTGCTTATTTTAAAAATAAGTTTAAGCACTTTCAAAAATACTTTTTTAAAGCTATTTTTACTAAGCTCATCCAAACTGACCTAAAAAGAAAAAAAAAAAGAAAAAAAGAGTAAAAGACATCATATTGTTGTTCTTTTTGGCTTCAAAGTAAGATTTGAGAATAAGTAACAAGGAATGCTATCTTACAAAATATAATTTATTTATTAATGTACTTCATTGTTTTATATGTTTTTCTTGATTTATGAAGTAATTCCATTATTTGATTGCTCGAATATTTAAATTTATAAGAAATTTTTTTATTTCTAAATAGTAATCAAATAATTGTGATTCTTTTAACTTGTTGTTTGTGCTAATAACTTTTAGAAATTATTTTGTTTGATAAGATTGAATAGAAGTGTGAATATTTAATTTTGTAGGTAAAATAATCAAATAGTTTAAGTCAAAATAGTTTTTAAATAATTATGAAATGTTTGAATAAAGTTAAAAAGTGCTTATAAGCATTTATTTTAAAGTCAAAATAACAAAAATAAGTTAAATTCATAAGCCGGAGATTATGGCTTTTGACTATAAGTCATAAGCCAAAAGTCAATTCAAACGGGCCTATGAAAGTAAGAAGAAGGAAAGAACTAAATCCAATGCTATTGATTTACCGCGTAAGGATTTGCGCTCTCTAATTATTTTAGAATATTTGTTGATGATCAAATAATGTCTCTCATAAGGAGCAAATTGCTCTAATTTTGAGATATGTCAACAAAAGTGGAATGGTGATAGATCAATACTTGGGTATTGTCCACGTAAATGATACATCTTATTACTCATTAAAAAAGACAATTTATTCTCTGCTTTTGGATCACTCATTCACTATGTACATTCAAAATACGTGGTCAAGGTTGTGATGGGGCTAGTAATATGCAAGGAGAAATAAATAGTCTCAAGTCTTTAATTTTACAAAATACCGTATTCTATTCACTATTTTGCTCACCCAATTGCAATTGACACTTAGTAAGTTTTTCTAAAAAGAATTTGGATGTGAATAATTTTCTTTTATGTTCTCGCTAATATTCTGAATACTATTGGAGCTTCATTTAAACGCAGAGATTTACTTCGATAACATCAAGAAAATAAGTTAGAAGAGTTGCTTAAATTCGAAGAAGTTCATACAGGGCAAGGTTTGAATCAAGAACATGGACTCAAACGACCGGGTGATACTCGTTGGGGGTCTCATTTTAAAACCTTGGAAAATTTCCTGATTTTTTTTTCTTCAATTGCTAACGTGCTTAAGGATATGAAACGTGATTGTCCATACCATCTTGATATATTTGCGTCATAAATTTTTTTTTGAGCAAGATTCATGAATATGAATATGTCTTTATGTTGCACTTGATGTTTAAGGTGTTGTTATAAACGAATGAGTTGAATAAAATTTTATAAAAGAAAGATCAAGATATCGTTAATGCTATGAGATTGCTTGACCTTTCAAAGATTGCTACTTGCTCGTCAACTTATTCTCACGGTAAATTTTATATAATTGAATTAATTTTCTATTTTGAAGATAATAATGCCTTATGTTCTTAAAATTTTAGATACACTTTTGACTACACTATTCAAATATAATTTACTAATTCAATTATCACAATTTTACTAATTAACCAGATTGTTGATATTAGTAGTAGTCTTTAAACTACTACACAACACACCTACTCAACACTGATCAATGTCTATATTCCTATTGGAATTGATCTAAAGAGAATGCCACACACTTAATATATTTAATAAAATGCAACGACTAGGCATATTCATATTATAATCACATATTCTTAGTTTGCTACTAGAAAGTTAGATCACATTTTCCTAAACACTTTCTCAAATCTATTCATATTTTTTTAGGGATGTACAACAGATAATAGATAAAATCGGAAATTAATTATGCAATTAAACAATTAATCGAAAATGTAAAGGAATATTTATAAATTAATAATCCAAACTAAAGACATACATATTCCTCAAACAATAATATTCATGGCTATTCCACAATTTCTCTCAACACAAAATAATAATAAAAAAAATTAATACAAATCATTTTGCCTTCGATTAACATACTTGAAGATTGTGGTACACTCAAAATTTGGGTGCGCTTTTATACACTACAATAAAATAGTAGGATGCATCTTGTCTCATTGATCATCATTCATTTTCCTTTTGATTCATCAAATTTTAAAGTATAAAATATCTATTGAATTTGCTAAAGTTCGATGGAAGTACGTGGAGGTAAATAAAATCATATCGAAAATGCAAGCCGAGTCAAAATGAGGAAAAAAAACATCCGATTAATGGCTTGATTGATTTAATTTGGTATTAAAAAAATCGATTATGTCTGAATTTGTTTGATTTTAATATTAAATAGTCAATCTGAGACCAAATAACATCATATATAATTTTTAAAAATTCTTTTATACATAAAAATTATTTTATTTGGGTTAATTTACCAATATTATTGTACATTTTCGTTGTTTTTATCTTCTTGAATTTTGAATGGTTCGATAAATTATATTCAATAAATTTTAGTAAGTCTAATAAAACTCAAAAAATCAAATCAATATTAATGTTAGCATAAAAAAATAATTTAACACTAAGAATGACAATGATGCTGAATATTAATATTATTTCTTTTAGACAAATAAATATATTTATAACTGTTATAAACATATCTGTATTATAGTGAATGTCTAATTACGTGGAGTCCTTTTAGATATGGTTAGAATCCTTCTCGGGGACTAAGTTAGTTTTCCCAAGGGTTTTCCTTCATTGTAAATTAGATTGGTGAAATATCTATGAATCTTGAATATACTTCAAGATGAATAAAAAGTATTTTCTCTTCTCCCTACTATATTCTTCATCATAATTTATATTATTTCATAACAATAACTTAATTTTGTTGTAAAGAAAGCTCAGAATATAAGATGAAAAAGACAAGAAGTATAAAATAGAGGAGAAATTTTCTTATTCAAGTATGTCATACAATGGTGAATGATATCTCTATTTATAGTGTTGAGATATCATAGTCAAAGGTCACCTTGAAATCTTACATAGTTATCATCAAGGTTCATATCACCTTGATATCTTATCACATTGGAAACACTAATACATGAATCCAATTAATTGTTGGATAACTCTAATGGATCATCCACATATACAATGGATTTACAACACTCCCCCTTGGATATCCATAGATTTGTGCCTCGTTAAAACCTTACTAGGAAAAACCCAGTGGGAAAAAGCCTAGTGAAGGAAAAAGAGTACACATATCTCATAATACGCTTTGATGTTGCCTCGTTAAAACCTTACCAGGAAAAACCCAACTTGGGACAAAACCATAGCTAAGGAAAAGAGTACAACGCGTATTTCACTCCCCCTGATGAAAACTTTACTTGATATCTCGGAGACGGCGCATTCCAATCTTGTATCTCAACTTCTCAAACGTTGATGTTGGCAATGCCTTTGTGAATAAATCAGCAAGATTATCACTTGAACGAATTTGTTGAACTTCTATCTCACCATTTTGTTGAAGATCATGCATGAAAAAGAATTTTGGTGAGATATGCTTTGTCCGGTCTCCTTTGATGTATCCTCCTTTCAATTGAGCTATACATGCAGCATTATCTTCGTACATTGTGGTTGGTATATTCTTTTTCAAAGAAAAACCACACATTTCCTGAATATGATGGGTCATTGATCTCAACCAGACGCACTCTCGACTTGCTTCATGGATGGCTATTATTTCTGCATGATTTGAAGAAGTGGCTACCAACGTTTGCTTCATTGATCGCCAAGATATTGCCGTGTCTCCACATGTAAACAAATAGCCTGTTTGTGATCGAGCTTTATGCGGATCTGATAAATACCCTGCATCTGCGTAATCAATCAGTTCTGATTTGGATTCATTGGAATAGAATAAACCCATGTCCATGGTCCCTCGAAGATATCGAAGTATGTGTTTAACACCATTCCAATGTCTTTTTGTTGGGGAAGAACTGAATCTTGCCAGTAGACTTACTGCAAAACAGATATCTGGTCGAGTATTGTTAGCAAGGTACATTAGTGCCCCGATCGCACTAAGATAAGGAGTTTCATCACCAAGAAGCTCTTCATCATTCTCTTGAGGTCGAAATGGATCTGTATTGATGTCAAGCGATCTTACCACCATTGGAGTACTCAATGGATGTGAGTTATCCATGTAAAAACGTTTAGTATCTTTTCTGTGTACGTTGATTGATGAACAAGTATTCCATTTGACAAATTCTCAATCTGTAGGCCAAGACAAAATTTTGTCTTGCCGAGATCTTTCATTTCAAATTCTTTTTTCAGACACTCAATAGCTTCTAAAAGCTCTTTACCAGTGCCAATGATGTTCAAATCATCAACATACACAGCTATTATTACAAATTCAGACCCCGACCGTTTAATAAAAATGCAGGGACAAATCGGGTCATTTTTGTACCCTTTCTTTAACAAATATTCACTCAGACGATTGTACCACATCCTTCCTGATTGTTTCAATCCATACAGAGATTTCTGAAGTTTTATTGAACAAGTTTCTCTTGAATCTTTGTATGCTTCAGGAACTTGAATGCTTCAGGAATTTTCATGAAAATGTTGTGGTCCAATGAGCCATATAGATAGGCTGTGACAACGTCCATTAGACGCATTTCAAGTTTTTCATGAACTGCCAAATTTATGAGATATCTGAAGTGATTGCATCTACCACAGGAGAATATGTCTCCATATAATCAATGCCAGGTCTTTGAGAAAAACCTTGAGCAACGAGTCGGGCCTTATATCTCATGACTTCACCTTTCTCATTTCTTTTCCGTACAAAAACCCATGTACCCCCACTGGCTGATACCTTCAGGTGTTCGGATTATCGGTCCAAAAACTTCACGTTTTTCTAGTGAAGCCAATTCAGCTTGAATTGCATCCTTCCTTTTGGCCAATCATTTCTCTGTCTACATTCGTGAACAGATTTTGGCTCAAAATCTTCATCTTGTTGCATTATTTCAATAGCAACATTATAGGCAAATATGTTGTCAATCACAACATTATTTCGGTTCCACAACTTTCTCGTCGAGACATAATTCATTGAAATTTCATTATTTTCAGAAGTTCGAACCTCCTCATCATCATGTGTTATGACTTGGGTCTCATCTTGAGAATTTCTTTCAACCCATGATCATCTTGATCATTTATTCCTTTTCTTTTCGAGGATTTTTATCCTTGGAACCATTGGTCTACCACGCTTCAAATGTGGTCTAGACTCATTTGCCTTAACAATTTGTCCTGTCGGGATATCAACTCGAACTGGAGCATTAACAGCTGGAATATGCGATTTAGTAATCCTTGGAAGATTAGTAAATGCATCTGGTAGTTGATTTGCAATGTTCTGCAAATAAATTATTCTTTGAACTTCTTGCTCACATTGGTTTGTTCGAGGATCCAAATGAGATAGAGATGATGAATTCCAATCTATCTCTTTTCCCAATGACTTATGTTCTCCCCCTAATGTTGGGTATACTGATTCATCAAAATGACAATCAGCAATCTTGCCTTAAATAAATCTCCAGTCATAGGCTCCAAATATTTTATGATTGAAGGAGATTCATACCCAACATATATCCCCACCTTCTTTGGGGCCCCATCTTTGTGCGTTGTGGTGGAGCAATTGGGACATACACCGCACATCCAAAAACTCTAAGATGAGAAATGTTTGGTTCTTGACCAAATTCAATTGTAATGGGGAGAATTCATGATAATTGGTCGGCCTTATGCGCACAAGTGCTGCTGCATGCAAAATAGCATGCCTCCACATAGACACAGATAACTTTGTTCTCATTAGTAATGGTCTAGCTATCAATTGCAGACGTTTAATCAATGATTCTGCTAGACCGTTTTGAGTGTGAACATGAGCAACTGGATGTTCAACTGTTATACCAGTAGACATACAATAATCATTAAATGCTTGAGATGTAAACTCACCAGCATTATCTAGACGGATTGTCTTTATTGTATAGTCTGGAAATTGTGCTTTCAATCTTATTATTTGAGCCAGCAATCTCGCAAAAGCCATGTTGCGAGTTGATAATAAAACACACATGTGACCATCTTGTAGAAGCATCTATCAAGACCATATAATATTTAAAGGGTCCACATGCAGGTTGAATTGGTCCACATATATCACCCTGTATGCGTTCCAGAAACGCAGGGGATTCAATTCCAACCTTAACTGTTGATGGTTTAATGATCAACTTTCCTTGAGAACAAGCAGCACAGAGAATTCCTTTGATTGAAGGATATTTGGGCTCTTTAAGGTGTGCCCATGTGAATTTTCAATGATTTTGCGCATCATATTAAATCCGGGATGGCCCAACCGGTCATGCCAAATGATAAAATCATTAAAATTAGTAAACATTTTGTTACTAAGGCATGTGATTCAACTGTACTTATACTTGTATAGTACAACCCAGAAGAAAATGCAGGTAATTTTTCATGCACAATTTTCTTCTCTACATTAATTGTAGTAATGTAAAGGTATTCAACCTTTCCTTCATTAGCCGTCTCAACATGATAGCCATTTTGGCGAATAACTTTGAAACTTAATAAGTTTCTTTGAGACTTACTACAATATAATACATTATCAATGCTTAATATTGTCCCTCCAGGTAGTAATAAGGTTGCTCTTCCAGACCCCTCAATTAATTTTGTACTACCTGATATTGTGTTGACATATGCCATTTTCATAACCAAATTAGAAAAGTATTTCTTTTCTTTTAATATTGTATGCGTTGTAGCACTATCAAGAAGGCATACATCTCCATTACTCATCTTGAATCCAACTGACAACTGGGGATTTCTATTAATTTTCATTAAAATAAAATACATCAAAAAAAAGAAGAAAAGAAGAAAACAAAATTAACAACGGAAATTTAAATACTTCAACATGAATAACATAATAATTAAAAATACATAAGTAAAATATTAACAAATTTCATTCCCCAGCTAAAAGATCAAACATTAGTTTCGATCTCCAAAGAAGTCATCAACTTCCATATGAGTAATGTCACCAAGGCCATCAAAAACATCATCCTTTAAAGCCAAATTTGCTTCAATATCTTTATCATATTTCTGAGATGTTCCCGCTTATCACCACTTTAAGAGTCATATGTGACTCAGCTCGAGCATTGGAAGAGGAAGCACCACTTTTATTTCCTTTCTTTTTTAAGGAATTTTGATAGAGCCTTACAAAATGTTCATGTGTGCGACATTCATTCTTCCATTGGCCTTTCATCCACAACGATGACAATTACTTTTTGAGGGGTTATTTTGAGAACTCATGTTGTTCTCTCCTTTTATTATGACCACCACCTTGACGATTAGTGTATCGTCTTTTATCTTTGCCACGTCCCCGTGCATTATTATATCCCCGATGATCATCTCTTTTTACTTCAGATTGATCACGTGCTTCCACCGCATTTGCCTCCGGTAATGGAGCAGCTCCAGTGGGACGAGCTTCATGATTTTTCATTAAAAGAGCATTATGTTGCTCAGCCACCAAAAGACATGAGATTAGTTCAGAATATTTCTGAAAACCCTTTTCACGATATTGCTGCTGCAATATCACATTCGAGGCATGAAAAGTAGTAAGTGTCTTTTCCAACATGTCCTCATCTTTTATAGTCTCCCCACATAATTTCAACTGGGAGGTTAATCCTGAATACAGCAGAGTTGTATTCAATTACGATCTTAAAATCTTGAAACCGTAAATGCATCCACTCATAACGAGCTCTTGGCAACACTGTTGCCTTTAGGTGGTCATATCTCCCCTTTAAATCAGTCCACAATTCAAGTGGATCTTTCACCGTCAGATATTCAATCTTCAGGCCCTCATCAAGATGATGACGAAGGAAAATCATAGCCTTCGCCTTATCTTGACTCGATGCTTCATTTCCTGAGTAATAGTGGCATCAAGACCTTTAGCAGCCAATGATCTCAGCATCGAGTACCCATGAAAGATAATTCTTTCCAGAAATATCTAATGCCACAAACTCAAGTTTGGATAAATTCGACATAATGAAAATTATGAGAGAATATGTGAATTAAATAAAATATTATTATAGTACCTTTGCAAGTAGCAATTTCGTGCTGATAACGTGTTGTAAAGAAAGCTCAGAATATAAGATGAAAAAGACAAGAAGTATAAAATAGAGGAGATAATTTTCTTATTCAAGTATGTCATACAATGGTGAATGATATCTCTATTTATAGTGTTGAGATATCATAGTCAAAGGTCACCTTGAAATCTTACATAGTTATCATCAAGGTTCATATCACCTTGATATCTTATCACATTGGAAACACTAATACATGAATCCAATTAATTGTTGGATAACTCTAATGGATCATCCACATATATAATGGATTTACAACAAATTTTAGTTTTTTAAAATTGTTTAGTCATGTAATTAATGCTTATTAGACTTATTTTAGCATGATTTAATATTTTAAAATTATGGTTATTTTTCATTATGACTTTGTAATATCATGCAAATTACTTTTATTGAATATTTTAGTACGGTCACTTATATCATCGTTTGTGTTATTTTCTTTAAATTAATATCTTAGATAATTATATTTTGATAAGATTTAAAAAATCATAAACTACTAGTAATTATATATTTATATGAATACTTTATCGAAAAATACAAAATTGATAAACCTAAATTAATTAGTTTGATTTATTTATGATTAAAAATTCAATTTGATTTGATATTGAAAACCTCAATCAATTCAATCTTATATACACACTAAATATATGTAACGGGATCATGTTATAACTAGCCCGATTGAAAGGGTCACTTTCGAAGGAGCTTTATTCAAATTTAAGTCGAGCTCCAATATGATCTTCGAATACCACGTTTGAGAGAAAAAAAAAAAAGAAATGGAAATCTTCCACATCCAACAAAAATTACATTCCATTTTTTTTAAACATTTGTGGGTGTGGGGCTTTGGGTTGAACTAAAAATGTGTACCTCAAGTGCCCTTTCGAAAAAACCCAAACCATTTTCGATTGAGGTGAAATTTTTCTTCCTTATCTCGGAATATGGCGGATTTACTCAGAAATGGAGATGTTGCTGTAAAACTTGGAGCTTTTGAACAACAAGCTCTTATTCATGACTTCTCAACTTCTGCTTCTGCTCGATTCAACGCCACTCTCAATCGCCTGGTTGGTTGGTTCGTTAATTTTAACCATTCATTTTTAACTTATTGTACTGTTTCTTGATTTCTTTTGTGCTTCCTTACATGTTGATTAGTTTTTGAAAAAGAAAAAATGAAGAGAAGAAGGAAAGATTTGACCTTTGCTGTAGGAGGCATTTTCGCTATGTTCTTAGCCAGGTCCCCTGAATTTTCATTGTGTAATTGAAGTCCTACCATAGATTTTGCAAGTTTATCTGCTTGCCCATGAAATTTTATCAGATTTTGAAAATCTAATATACATCTTTATGAACCCCTAACAGAAGGCTGGCTCCGCCCCTGCCCTAAGGAGCGGAGTAGACTGCGACTGGATTACCAGTTTTGGTGTTGGGTTGGTTTTTGGTCCTAAAAAGCTCACATTTTTTTCGTGCTACCGTTAAGATGGTAATGGAAAGTTGGATTATTGGGCTCTAATAAGTGGCACACTTTTTGTTGAAAAACTATATTGTGCATATAGAAAATAAGTTTGTGTATATAGGTTAAAACAGCTTTTTAGAGATATATATTAAAGTTTTGAACACCATTAGCAAAATTTCTAGCTTCAACCACTTGCTCCAATGCAGGTACCCTGGATGGGAAACCAAAAATATAAAAATTCTGGAACTCTGTGTTTAATGAAAGAATACTTTCCATAATGATCTGATTTTTTCTGTAACGATGTTGTATAACTCATCCAGAGACTTCTACTTCTCAAAATTAAAAGGCTCTAGTACAGAGACTTTCAGATTCAAGTCTATCATTTGAATCATCATGCTTTTGGCATTGCACTATAAATTAACGATACATTTCCTCAGATAGATCAGATTGGTGCACTGAACCTGTTTGCTTGACCTGATAATTTTTAAATTCTTTATGGTCATGACTTGATCTTAATTTTTCCGCAAGAATGTAACTGGTTATATCCATATCTTCTGATTAAAATTTGGGCTTTAGAACGAATCATGTGAAGATATCTAAATTCTTAATTACCTCAAATGCAGAGTAAGTGGCTGGTGGCTGCAGTTTTTGTTATAATCTTCCTTTGGAGGCATGACACAGAAGCACTTTGGGCAGCTTCTGGTTCTATTCTGAATGCTGGGCTCTCAACTGTATTGAAGCGAATACTAAACCATGAGCGACCTGTTTTCTTCTGCGATAAGATCAGACCCGGGAATGCCATCTACTCATGCACAGTCAATTTTCTATACAGTGATGTTCTGTATTGTCTCAAGTAATATTCTCAGTCAACCAGATGAAGAAAATATGCTTGGTTTAGATAACTATCCATCCTTGTGCATTTGCTTAAGAGTGAAAATTCATTAACCAAACTGGCCTTATCCTTTTGATATCGAAAGAGGCCTGCATGCATTGCAGATAAACTTACAAAATAGGTTCATGAGGATTTTTGTTGTTACCTTGTCCCTCTATTTGTTGTAATTTTTCATTAGCTTGTTATATCAGTCTCTTTCTTCTCTTACGATATGTTCCGTTTCTTCAATTGCTGTGAGTTTTTTCACCGGACTATTGCTTATTCTCTTCTAGATTTAGAACTTCCTACAAGATTTTAAGCAATCAGTTAGATGATCTGTAAAACTACTCTCCTCTGATCATGGATATAATAGGATGTGAATTGCTTCTAGAGAGGCACTCATGCACTGTTATGGATTGTCATACCAAGGTCTTAGGACAGCGGCTAGATGTAACTGAGAGTTGTTCAACCATCATGGACCTCTAGAAAAAATCTCTAGTAAATTCGATATTTTTCTTGCAATACTTACCAGTACTCAAGTCCAAAGAGCTAAGCTACAACAAAGTGCTGTCAAATTCTGCTGTATGTTATCAATCTATGTACATGCCCAAAGTTTTGTAGTAATAAACTGCTGTTGTAAAGAGTGTAGGAAATGCACTAGCCAAAGAAAAGTCATTTCGGCAGCTGACCTGAATGCTTGATATGGATAGAAAATATATGACAAAGAACAGTTTGGGTTAATGATTATGTGAGTAAAGTGCTAACATTTTTGGGTTGTCCGTAAATTTTAACCCAGCAGATTTTAATCCCTACTCAGGTCTAGAGAAGTGATATGTTATGCTGCATATGCACTCTCACTTTGCCGTATGTGGTAGCTGTATGTGATTGTATTGCACATAGCTTAACTTTGTGGTCTCTTAATGACATTGAAAACGGTGCTTTAGCACGCCTATTGTGCCTGTACAAGTAGCTCTCAAATTAATGTTGTCATGATGTCCTATGGTAACTTGTGTGCTTGAATAACCTGTCTGCTACAAATACGCATCTGCACAAGTACTCTGGTTGGTAGATTCAATTGATTATGCGTCAAATTTACCTTATAGCCATGTGGTGTCTATTGATGAATAAATAACTAGAAAAGACAGGGAGTTTGTGTCTTGTTTGACATTTCAATTTTCCTTTTCTCTCTTCTTGAATTTTCATGTGCAGCTATTCCATCAAAAACTTTTCATACCAACGTCTAATACCATCTTTTTCTTTTGTTTTGACACAGTGATAGAATATTTTGGGTTAAATGGAGTCACTGCAGTCATTAGTGCACTTATCTTTGCAATTGGCTCCTACTTGGTAAGTAGACAGCTTTCAGAATAGCAGTTTGGTTTATTTCCCACCCCCACCTTCTAGGAGGATCAGTAGTGTTCCCACTTACTATCTAGTGCAACTCAAACCCTCAACCTACCGGTTGATGAGGGACACTCAACCCCTTGGGCAAGCCTCGCTTGTCAGCATTATGGTTTCTACCTTTATTTCAACTGGTTTTCTTCACAGACCTTAGTTTAGTTGTGACTATTGTAACCATACATTGATCTGCTTTTTCGTTGTGTTTGTGCAGTCATGGCTACGGGTTACACAACAACTCCATACTACCAGTCAAGTAGCCGTAGGTGCTGCACTGGGATTCTCTTTCTCCATTTTCTGGTTTTGGTTGTGGGATGCAATAGTCCTTGATGCATTTATATCCCACTTGTGGATTCAGATTCTTGTTGTTCTTGGCACGGTAGCAATTTGTGTTAGCTTTCTCCTATATGTTTTCCGATACTGGGTTCTTGAGAAAAACTAATTCTTTATAGTATAGTGAGAAAGTACTCAGGATTCTGGAAGTGTTTGATAACAATTCTAGAAGGGGTTATTGGCACGAAATTACTCCCCAATGACCTTGTAAATGATTGATTTTGAACTTTTGACCTCGTTTGTTCCACGGGTAAACCTTCACGGCCAAAACTTAAGCCGATGGGACAAACACTGTCAAAAGTTCAATATCATTTGTGTACATTGCTCAGCAAAGTTGATATACCTATTTTTTTTTCTTTTGATATTTCTGGGTTTCTGATTGACTCAAGAAATGCCACATATCATTGTCATAAAAGAATACACTAGATTGATCTGGACAGACGTTAACACAGCCTCAGATATTAAAATAAGAAATAAAAGTAATCTTGGATGGATCATATTGTAAAATTGTATATTTTCATTAGTAAAAATTAATCACTATAGAGTACATTAACTTATACAATTATCTACCCATATAGATTATTAACATGACAAGGTTAAACTTAATTTTTTTTCTCAATTTCAAGTAAATTAAGGCAGACTACCTTTATCAAACATTTATCCACGAATGTGGAATAAGATTCTCTCTTAACTAAAGATTTCGATACATGTTTTGAAAATTGTTATAATGTATCATTCACTAAATTTAATAAATGTGTCATCCACTGTACTTGATGATACATATAGAATCAGTGTGTATATTGTTTAGTCGATGTTTCTGATACATGTATTAGATATGTATCACATGTTATAATGTTTTAGTTAATTCACTGATACATGTATCACATGTTTTTCATGTAGTATGAATTTCTGAAAATTGAAACCATGTATCAGTAAGTTATTAGTTGTTTTATTTAGTATTTATATTTCAATATCGTTATAATTGCTGTTTTATTTTCAAATTGCAGCCACTGAAGTACAAGATTAAAAGATACCAACACATCCATAAGGTTTGCTGTCAATTTTAACAACAATTTCCTAAAGGACTTTGAAAAATATACAGGGGAGAATGTTATCCAAATGTTTAATGATCTGTTACCTTATACATAGGGGAGAATGTTATCCAATTACGTGCTGATTTTATGGTGATTAATGATCTGTTACCTTAAATTAGCTGTTTTAGTAACAACATTAATTGTACCGTTTTTTCTTCATTTTTTTCTCAACAGTTTAAACTTACCATGTATCACTAGAGTCTAAAGTATCACGGAACAACAAATTTAAGGGATTTTTTGTAAATACTAGTTTTGTCGAGACAAAATGTAATTATTAAATTACACTATGGCATTCCTTAAATTTTTACATGAGTAGATTAACTTATACAATATCTAACCATATAGATTATTAACATGACAAGGTTAAACTTAATTTTTTCCCCCCTCAATTTCAAGTAAATTAAGGCAGACTACCTTTATCAAACATTTATCCACCGAATGTGGAATAAGATTCTCTATTAACTAAAGATTTCGATTTCATAATATAAAATTAAAATTAGTGGATACTAAGGTATGAACAAAAATATAAATCCACCACATCTGACAAAAATGGTTTCCCCATTTTTGAGGAACTAACGATTGCCAGTTGTTATTATTGAGTTCAAACAAGTATATAGCAACCTTAAAAATTCTCAAAATCTTGTATATTCTATTCGTCGTCCTGTTACATTTCTGCCTGGGGGCTTTAAGTTTCAATTGGAGAATGTCTACTGCAACTGCTCTTGTTATTTCCCCCTTTCTTCGTTTTCCAAAACTTTTCAATTCCAAATTGGATTTCCGTCGGAAGTTCGCTTCTTTTTCTCTGTATACAAGACATAAATCATTTCCATTAACTATTGCTAGAGTTCGAGCCGCTGCAGAAGATGAGGTGATGGGTGTCAGTTAGAAAAAGAAGAAGCTTTCGTTGATGGGTCCTCAAGTTCTGCTTCTGCTGGACTTAACGCCACTTTCAATAGCTTGGTTCGTTCAACTTCCTTGTACAGTTAGTTTCTTTATTTGTTTTTGTGCTTATTTGTTAATGATCATCCTCTGCTTGATAAATAAGTGAACCACAAGACCCTTTGGAGTGGTCTAGCGGTTTGGATTTGGAGGTCTCAAGTTCGAAACCCTAATCAACAAAGGAAGGGGTTTGCAAGTTATTGCATAGGAGTATGGTTTACCCTACGTGCAGCCAAAGGGTAGCTGCTGCTGTTCCCTTGTCATAAAAAAAATAATAAGTGAGGTTTTTATTTTTTATGACTTTGGTATTCGAGTAACTTTGTCTAGTAAGGTTAGGACAGTTGAGAAGAGTTACTTAGTGTTTTTGTTTTAACCTGAAACATTATGATTCCTAACGACTTCATTCACTACTAGGTCACGCCCTTGATTGCGGTTCTTTGCTCGAAGGACTCCTAAATTTTCATTCCTTGTTTTTGTGTCAGACTTGTACAAGCACCATTGAAGTTTTACAAATCCTTTGAAGCTGATAATTTTTTGAATTAAATGTTTCTAATACAAGGCTAATTTGCTAAAGGATGCTGTTGATTAGACTTATAAAAGAGTTGAAGTGTGACTTAAGTAAATTGTCAACTTATTTGGCCTTTTCTGCTTATCACCGAAGTTCAAGCTGAAATTGCTAGTAGTAGGCTATGGCAATGCTAAGATTTGAGGCTATAATGGGCACATGCCACAAATATACGGAAAGATATTATGAAGCATACTTGCTATGTGTTTCACTTTACTATCTTGGAGTTCTTCAATTCAAAAGACCTTTTAGTCTTAAGCATGTTAACCTCGGTGTTGTCCTGTACCATCCTGGGGTCTATAATTTTAGATGACCTTCCAAACTAACCTGACAGTCCTACATTTGCTGCCGTACTGTTGTTCATTTTTTTCCAGAACAAGTGAAATTGACAATTTTGGAATGTTTTGATTGTTGCAAATAACAGGATATTAAGAATCTTTAATTTGTTTCTGTCTTCATTCTTGGAAGTAAACTGCAGCTGGTTTATCAGTTTTAGTGTTAGGTTGGCTTTTGGTCTTAGTAGCTCACCTTTCTTATGCTAATTTAATCTGGTAATTTTCAGATCACCTTTGGTGCCATCTATATTCTCTTACCCTCTATTTTTTCTAAATGAAAGAATACATTCCATAAAGACCTGAGTTTTATTTTCAATGATCTAATGCAACTTACCTGGAGACTCCTGAATTTACTATCGTTTGAATCATTATGCGTTTTGACATCACAGTATAAATTAGGATACATTTCATCACCATGATCTGATTGTTGCTACTGACCTCCTTGCTTGACTGAAAATTTTGGATTGTAACTTTACTTGATCTAATTTCTTTGCAAGAATGGAACTGGTTGTTTCCATCTCTCAAATTTCTGCTCAAAGTTTTGGCATTGGAGAAAAATCTCGTAAATATTTCTAATTTCTTAGTTACTATAATGCAGAGTAAGTGGCTGGTGGCTGCACTTTTTGGTATAATCTTTCTTTGGAGACATGATGCGGAAGCTCTTTGGGCTGCTTCTGGTTCTGTTCTGAATTCTGCGCTCTCAACTGTATTGAAGAGAATTCTAAACCAAGAGCGACCTGTTTCTACGATAAGATCGGATCCTGGAATGCCATCTTCTCATGCGCAGTCAATCTTTTATACAGTGACGTTCTGTATTGTCTCAAGTAATTTTCTTAGCTATTAATTGCCCAGATGGATAAAATAACCGATTAGAATATTCTTAATCCTTTAAACTCTAAATCTGTCAATATGCATTTACGTGAGAAGAGTTAAATGCCCTTGTCCCTTCGATTATGATCTAAAGAGGACATCATGCATTAAAGATAAAACTATTAAATGGGTTCATTTGGATTTTTGATGTTACCTTGTAAATTCTTTTTAGATAAATTTGTTATCACCTTGTTCTGCATATTCTTTCCATCTTTGGTCTCCTAGGATGTATTCCTTATCTTCCTTGGGTTGCTGGGTTCTTTTTCAGCTCTCTATTCTGTATTCTCTATCAGAGCTTCCTATTAGACCTTAAGCAATCAATTAAGTTATTAACCCTGCATATTCTAATTCCTAACCTGGCATAAAAAGGTGGTATGTCTTGCTGAATTTTCACTCTTTCTTCTGTTTGTGTGATAGTTCTAATGTGATTGTGTTGCACACACTTTAATTTTAGGAGATAATATTGTGCTTGTATGAGCAGCTCTTCTAATTAAAGTTATTGTTATGTCATATGATAACTTGTGTTCTCGAATAACCTCTCTGCTACAAGCGCCCGTCTTCACAAATTCTCTGACTGGCATGGATTCATATTAAATTGATTTTGCCTCATTTGATGCATAAGATTACCAGAAAGGACACACGTGGCGTGCTTCTTGTATGACTCTTCAAGTTTCCTTTTTCTTGTTTATTGAGTTTCCGTGTGCAGCTATGGCATTTAAAACTCTCCATATCCAACCTCTATCTAATAAGTCTTTTCTTTTTGTTTGACACAGTGGTAGAATGTTTTGGGTTCAACGGCATCACTGCAGTAATTAGCGCACTCATCTTTGCACTTGGCTCCTACTTTGTAAGTTACCACTGGTCACCGGACCTTCATTTAGTTGTTTTTTGTCAAATTACTTTCCTATGCTTGCAGAGCAGCAGTTGTGGTATCGATTATCTGCACAAAACCTTGGTTTGTTTCAACTGTTGGTAGCAATAAATTTTTGTTTGTGCAGTCCTGGCTACGGGTTTCACAACAATTTCACACAACCAGCCAAGTAACGGTGGGTGCTGCACTCGGATTCTCTTTCTCCATTTTCTGGTTTTGGTTGTGGGATGCAATAGTGTTAGATGCATTTATTTCACACTTGTGGGTTCGGATTGTTGTTGTTCTTGGCTCAGCAGCCATTTGTGCTAGCTTTCTCCTATATGTGATCCGATATTGGGTTCTTGAGGAGATCAACTTATACTACTGAGAAACTACACACTAAACATTGAACTTCCATAGAGAAACTAACAAAACAAAGCTTATAGTTCTATGAGAAAATTCTTCTCAACTTTGCTCATTACTTTTCATCAGCTAATGTGCTCTACACTTCAATTTGAATAGGAATTTTGTTCTCCCAATACATGGAAGAATTATATTTTTTTTTACCAATTTTAAACTTCTCTTTATTTATATATCAAATTTCTTCTTGTATTTTATGCCAGGTGCTTGATATTCGTATTAGAATTTTAATTAAATCTGAATCGTGCAATGCAAAATGCTTATTTAAGAATGACATTCTTAACATAATTTTCTGGTAGACCTCTGATTAAGGATATAACAATCTCACGGCTTATTTATAAACACATGTGCGACAAAAGAATAGCATTGCTACACAACTTCTCGTACCATCAATTTAACATTTTTATTTTAAGAACACAAACAATTTACACCGAATATTAACTAATTGGTGGTGGCTCTCAAAGTCTTTTGTACTGGGAAGGCATACCTAAATAATCTCATTAGTTATAAGTTAATTATTTAGATATATTTTAATTTGTAAATATTTCGTATCTTATTAAATTTTGATGCGTTCAGATACAATATCTCGAGATACTTGAGGATAAAATCAGGTGTAATTTGTTCTTGATATATTATATTCAAGTAGATTTGTATGTATCCGAGATATATAAAAAATCTCGCTCACCTCTCTTACTTCTCTCTCATCTCGCTTGCCACTCTCCTATGTATATGGTATCCCAGATACATGCAAATCACACCAGATACATAGAGATACCTGTATCTAATGTGATTCACATGTATTTGAAATACATGACAAATCTCTCTCGCATCCCTTCCCATTTCGCTCTCCTCTCTCCTATTTTAGTGTATCTGGTACAAAAATACATATATCTAAATATATTTTTATCAATATATGATTAAAAAAAATTTCTTAATTGATAGCAAAATACATAATATTTTGAAAGCACTAATTGTTAACCAATAACCATTGCCATAACATGCCATGCACTAATTATCTGCTTGTTATTTTCATTATTAAATTTTCTATCATACTCAACTTCTTTTTTCTTCCACATCCATTTTCATAATTATGACCATTTCCAATAATAAGTCCTCCACAAATATGATTTAGTCTTTAATTAATAATTATATCTAGTTGTTATAAACTGTTTCTATATCTTCTCATAAAATTATAAGATTAATTAGTCCTTATAGTTGTTGACCCATCTTCCCAACTCATGAAATCTTCAAAATTTTACTACTACCATATATGAATTGGTAATTATGTAGAAGCTAATTCACACTTTGTTTAATTAGGGTAACTATAATCGTTTAAACTCCCTCCTTTTAAAAAATGATGATCTAGTTTGACTTGGAACGAAGTTTAAGAAAAGAAAGAAGACTTTTTAATTTTGTGTTCTAAATTAAAGTTATGTCAAATGTACCAAAATGCCCTTTAATCTTGTGGTTCTAAATTAAAGTTATGTCAAATGTACCAAAATGCCCTTTAATCTTATGGTCTTAAACATGTCACCTGAAAAGTTAAAATTAAAGTGTTACCAAAAAAGAGGAAAGAAGTCGTTCTTTTTTAAACAGACTAAAAAGGAATCAGGAACATTCTTTTTGAAACGGAGGAAGTATATTAATAAGGAAATATACCTCTCTTATCAAATCATAAATCATATAGAAACAGAGAGAACAATAATAATCAATTTTATTAAGAGTTAATTTCTAATTAATGATTGCTCTTAAGTCCTTTGTATCAATAATTGCCATATTGGGTGTGGTAACTTCAATAAGCCATGCATCTGATCCAAGTCCTTTACAAGATTTTTGTGTTTCTATTAATGACACTATAACTACTGGTAAATTATCAAGTTAGTTCAGTTTATTTCAATAATAATTGTAACATTAATGTGTTTTATTATGGTAACTTCGAGGGTATTTTAGGCCCTTTTCCGATTATAATATAATTACAATTATAATTCCTTATACGATCCAGTTTTTGTGAATGAAAAAGTATGCAAAGATCCAAAAGTTGTCACTGCTGAGTGACTTCTAATATGAAGAACAAACTTTTTACCAAGATTCTACATCCTGGAGATGTACTTGCTAAAGCATTCCAAGTTGATAAGAAAGTTGTGGATTATCTCCAGTCACAATATTGGTGGGATAACAACTAAATTAGTATAAGCTAGACTATGGTACTCATGTTATATTAATTATTAATTTGTGTGTTTTTTATTTTGTATTTGTTTAACAAATTTCAAGATTATCCAGTCATGCTAACTGGTTTTACTTGAACTTTGTGTATTTGATTTACTAAGCGAGATTGTTATTGTTGTGTTATAATAAAATGACGTCTATTGTTTGTTTGTTATAATAATGTAAAATAGAAGTCTTTCGGGATGACTCAATTGGTTTGGAGTGACCTGGAATGGATCCCCCTCAATGCCTTCTGAGTCAAGCCTGTCGCATAGGGTTTACCTAGTAAGGTTTACATCCCATGTGTGATTTGCAAGTTATTACATAGTGGGGGTCTACCAAGTGCGCACAAAGTGCTCACCAAAGGACAAAGGCTATAACAGTGATTGTAATGGCTGCGAGTTATTCTGGAGTTAAAAAAAAATGTAAAGAGACATTGGGTTCAAATTCTTGGTGATAAGTAGTTTGTTTTTCATATTTAGGCCAATGTTAGAAAGGACAAAATCTAACACACAACGATAAATAAAAGGTTTCGTGTCAATAATATAATATTTTTTTAAGAATGTTATATTTGACGACAGGTATTGATGATTATGTTTCTAATACGAGCTAAAGAAATGCCAAACATATTAAGTTGTCGATGTTCATGACAAGTAGTATTGATGATTCAAATTCATAATTTGACGTATTTCCTAGCTTGTGTATGTATGCCTTATCTAAAGAAGTCATCAACATTTTCAAGTTCAGGATTCTTGCTAGTTTTTCCATTAATCAAAATTGTTTCGGTCATGAGTACTTCTTCCGTTTCAAATTATCTGATTCTCTTTTACACACCTTAAGAAATACTTATTAGGAAGATATTTTTTTCAAAAGAAAATTATTTTATCTTTATTGATATTGAATAATTTTTTACATACCTTAAAAAATCACGATAGATAGATAATTCTAAGACAAAGAAACAACAATTAAGCATTAATTACTTACCAGTCTCTTTAGGGTCTGATGCAGTGCTAGATAGAAGATGCCAAATCCATTTTTATATAGTTGGACTTCCATATAAAACTAACAAAACAAAACTAATACAACTTTTGTCCCATTTTTTACGTGAGGTAGTTTGATTCGGTATGAAATTTAAGAAAGAAATAAAGACTTAAAATATTTGTTGTCTAAAAATGAATGATAGAAATTTGTGCGACTATAAATCATTTCATTAAAGGTAAAATAGACATTTTATAGTTAAGTTGTTACTTAATATAGAAATGTGTCATTCCTGACTAAAAAGAAAAATAAGTCAAATAAATTGATGATTCCCGTGAATTAACACGTATATAGTTCATTCATATATTCTCTCACATACATTTTCACAAGGTTAATAAACACAAATTCATGAAGAACTTAAAACATCACGTTTTCCTTTACCTAAACACATAGTACTACTCCATCTCTCTGCTATATATTTATAAAGTAGAGTACAACCATTATAACTTTCTCTAACACCCCCATACCCTACGCGGCGGATGGGGCTGTCATGCAGCCCTGGCCACCGCGAGGGGCGTCCATTGGCATGTACTTGTTATCGTTGTAATCCAGTGATCCATCATTATATATCTCCGTCCATTTTTTCACTAGCATCTTTATATCATCTCTATCCATGTTCTCTTCCTCTCCCGTGTATCTCCACGGTTTAGATCCTGCTGCACAGTAATGAACAACGTTCACCTTATCAACCTCTACATTCTCTGGATGACGCCACAACATAGCCAAAACTAAGTTGTACTTGTTTGGAATCGGCTTGTAAATGTCCTTGAAGAACATGTTCAATAAATCCTGTATTTCACCGTTATTTAAAGTATAAGAAACAAAACAAAAGCAAAAACAAAAAAACGCGGTTGTTGTTATGGTTACCTGTTCAGCAAAAGAGGTAGGAGGGGTTACTTTGAGGAAACTCAAAAGGTTATGGTAAGTAAGGAGACTTGGCTCAAATACAAACATGCCTGCATTGAAATAGAGATTTGGTTTTGGTCCTAAATTTTCTTCAGGCCATTGAATTTTTTCTGGAGACTGTTGGCAGTAACCAATATTGTATTGTGGGGTATGGCTCCATGTTTTCTCACAGAAACAGTCCATCACAGCATAGAAATAGCCATTTGGTAAGTCAAATAAATGGTCTATGTTCTCAAAAACTTGGATATCTCCATCTAAGTATATCATCTTTTGATACTCCACAAACTGCATTTAATCATTCATATAAACAAAAAATTAAATTAGAAGTTACCACTAATTGTAGTAATGAAATTTGTACACCATCAGTGTATGTTATATTTAATGTACAAAAGTTGTGATCTATGCCTTTGTCTCAATTTATATGACGCTTTCCGTTTTTAATTTTTTTAAAATGAAATTTATATATTTATAAATTGCGTAAAAGGTATTATAAGTCATAATGATTGATAGTAATTTTAAATGTTTAAAAGATCTATAAAAAAAATTTACTGGTTAACATACTTATTTGAATCTCAAAATTTGGAAAGTGACACATTAAATGAGACGGAGGGAATATCTAGCTGGAAGGCGAATTCAGAATTTTCATTAATGGATCAAAAAGTTTGAAAAATAAAAATACAGTGCTTGAAATTTAGTGGGCGTTTGACCTTGTTTCTTTTGAAATTTGAAAAAGAGTTATTTTTCTTTTTAAGGTGAAGAACGATATTTGAATTCAATTATGTTTGACACTAAATATAAATTGAGTTTTTTTCTTTTTAATCTTTTTGTGAGTATTTTGGAGTGAAAAAGGTGAAAACACATTTTATAGCTTTTCATATTTTTCGAAATAAGTTGAATTTCAAAATATTATGATCAAATATATTTTTCGGAGTTTAATTCCAGGAAAAAGTAAATAAAAATCAAGGTTAAATGCCTAACTTGAAATCTCAAGATAAATTTTAAACCCCTTTAATTACTGGGTAAATCTCTAATCTTATTTTTAGAGGATTCAAAATATATCTATGTGCTAGCTTCAATGTATATAACTTTGATTCAAAGATTAAGATTGAATGTATACACATTTAGTGCACAAAATTAAAATTTAAATATATATTTAAACCTAAAAGCTAGCTTATACATACCTCCCAGATGCGGAGTTTAGAGTAGTTGATGACATAGTAAGCCATAGCAAACTGAGTCTGATTTTTCGGAGGATAAATTGGTTCGATCTCCCAGACTATACAACCCTGGTTGATCAATAGGTGGCGGTGTTCTTCTGGTACATCAGGCAATACCGCCACCACTAGAGGATACGCAGATTTTACCTTTCTCAATCCTTTAGCTAAACCAACAACACCTTTTACATAGTCACCATTACCTGCCAAAAATGTCACATAGGCACGGCTAAACAAACTTGTTGCCTTAACCAAACCATTGTTTGTAACACTAAATACATTTGGATTCATTTTCAACTTGTTTTGAAAAAATAAAATTTGAAGTTCTTTGTGAGTTTAGAAGAGAATATTATTTTTTTTGTGTTTTGTTTGTGTGTATTCTTCTATGGTGCCTTGAGTCCCTTTATATAGTCACAAGGCAAGATGATAAAAATACTCTTCGGTCAACTTATATTTGTCATGTTTTATTTTTTGAAAGTCAATTTGATCAATTTTTAAAATTAATTAGATTATATTAAATGATATATTTTTAAAAAAATTTAGATATTCAAAATTAAAAAAAAATATTTTTTTAATTAAAAAATGCATGGGAAATGAAATTCAGCTATGAACATACGACGTTGTGTCAATGCGTTTGACTTCGTCCGTTACTTTTTATATTTAAGAGAGAAAATTATGGATAAAATTGGCGGTGCAGGTGAGGCCAAAGAATTATACTATTATATAGAAGGTTTATTACCTAGTCGGTCTATTAAATTTGTCAGAATATTTTATTTATATATTTAATTAAGTCGTGTGTTAATTGAATATCTCAATTCTTAATAATGTTGATTTGAATTGTGATAAGGTTTTATATGTATTTGTATTTATTTAGAAGACAGTTAAGTCAATCACGTCAAAATATGTTATCTCTTTAATTATAGACATCAATCTAAAATGAAAAAAAAGTTTCATAGAGTTTTACGATTTATATGGGCGAATGCATATGATTAAGAAGATGACATATTTTATATGATTAACTTAAGTATATAACGAACGAATTAATGAAAATATACAAAAAAAAATTAAAAATTTAAATTGAAAGAATTTAATTTGAGTACTGTATTAAAAGTTAAAGGTGTTCGATTAAAATAAAATTTAGTTTTAATATGTTAATAAATTATCCAGACAAAGTTTGAGGTATTATGCCTAAATTGAACATAATCTTTTCTTAATTACTATAGTTAATCAAACTTGTAGACACTAGAGTAATCAATTTTTTGGCCCACACAACATTATCTCATTCTTAAAACAATTAAGTAATTAACTACGTCAAAATATGTTATCACTTTTACTTATAAGCATCAATTTGAAATTAAAAGAGTTTCATAGAATTTTACGATTTATATAAGTTAATGTATACGATTAAAGATGACATATTTTATATGATTAACTTAACTATATAACATGTGAATCAATAAAAATACACATAAAAAGCTAAAAAACTAAATCGAAAGAGTCTAATTAGAGTACTTTATTAAAAGTTAAAGGTGTATAAAATATAAATTAAGTAGGTAAATAAATTATCCAAACAAAGTTCGAGGTATTATGCCTAAATTGAATATAATCTTTTCTTAATTACAATAGTTAACCAAACTTGTAAACAGTAAACACTAGAGTAATCAATTTTTTGGCCCACACAACATTATCTCATTCTTAAAGCGGTTAATTAGTTAATTACGTCAAAACATATTATCTCTTTAATTATAGGCAACCAATCTAATGTTTAAAAAAACTTTTATGAAAGTTTACGATTTAATTATTTGGTGAATGCATATAATAAAAGAAGATAATATATTTTATATGATTAACTTAAATATACAACAAACAAATTAATGAAAATACACACAAAGAAAAGCTCATAATTTATATCGAAAGAATTTAATTAAAGCAATTTATCAAAAGTTAAGGTGTTCAATTAAAGTAAGACTTAGTTTAAAATATGTAATTAAATTATCCAAATAAAGTTTAAGGTATTATGCCTAAATTGAATAACTCATGTTAAATCTTTGATATATTTCTTAATTACTGTAGTTAATTAAACTTGTAAACAGTAGAGTAATCAATTTTTAGGCCCACACACATTATCTCATTTCATTCTTAAAGTGCACCCATAATTAACACCTAGATCTCTTTTTTTTTTTAATGCAAAAGATTAACTACTTCTTTTGAATTTAATTTCTCTAATTAAAATGTCAGGCTACTTACAAAGAATTAGAGTCTGATAGATTTATTAAATTGATTAAAAAAAATTTTTGTGAGAGCAATACAAGTGTAATATAATTAGATAAACAAGTCGTATGTTGTATTCTATCCCAAAATAACTTTCATCCTTGAAAAAAGTATAATATTTGGTAACATTTTTCTAAAGTTATACTTACATAATCGTTATCAACAAAACGTTACGTTGGTGACATAATATTTGAGTCAAAGTTAGTTATTTAATCACGTGTCTTAGAAATTATTTACTCACCATAAAAGTATTTGACTAATATTATAATATGTAAAAGATAATTTTAAGATATTATAATAATTTTTGCACTAATTATATAACTTAACCTCTTTCAAAAAAACAATAGTTATTTTTTAATGAAACTTTTTTTATTTAGAAAATTTGATGAGAATTATATTTTATCTATGTTATTTTACTTTTTAAAATATTTTTATTTTATTTTATTTTAATATCTTTTAATTAAAAAAATGGATTTTAATTAAAAAGCAAAAAAAATATCAATTTATCTTAAAATAAAAAAAATCATAAACTTTTTAAATTTCTGACTTAATTTTCTAATTATTTTTCGGTTAAATTAGTTGGTTTTAACCGTTGAAGAAAACCTCAAACCGACCAAAAACATTATCCTCTGAAGTGATGACTTATTAGATCCCTTTTTTCGCCTTTGATTCCCACAATCCAGGAGAATGACTTTTGTTCGTATTATTTTTTTAAGAGTCAAATAATTAAAATTTTATTTTATTTTTTATTTTAATTGGTGAGAGTTTTTTTTTAGAGTTAAACAATTTAAGTTTGATTGAAAATTTATATATAATTATTTTAATTTTTTTTTTAAAATAGAATTTTATATGTTTGTAGACTATATAAAAAGTATTATGAATCATAATAATTGACAATTCAAAACATGTATATGCATATACATAAAAAATTTACGATAAAAAAAAATTATTTAGTTTTAAAAAATAAAATATATCACGTAAATTGAAATAAAAAAAATTGCAATTTTATTTTTTTAAAACCAATGGTAAGTCGGTATAGCTATGAATCGACAACCTTATCTACAGCAAAACCATTAGGCATTAACAATAAATAAGTTTAACAATTTTTAGGATAAATAGTTATGCTTACTTTTATAATTTAAAATAATACATCTTTTTGCTATTTCACAAGGACTAAAAATTTACAAAATTGCAATTTAATTAACATTTTTTTACTGTTATCCTGTATTCAACTTCTCTTTAAAACAAATCCAAAAAATTGACTAAAGGGTTAAATCGATTGATCATTTTTTTCTAAAAAAAAAAAAAACAACATTCCGTTCTTCTTTTTTATTTTTAGGTGCAACAAATATTAATTATTTTTCTCCAACAAATGGAGATGTTTTGACCAACGCAGGGGCGGATCCAGAGGATATCAATGGGTTTATCTGAACGCTCGCAAAAAATTATAAAATATATTTGAGTCATTTTTGAATATATTTATATATATACCGATTAAAAATTAAATATGATTAGAAAAATTTAAAGTTATTTTTGAATTTTAATGTTATTTTTATTTTGAATTTTTATGAAAATTTTAAATCCGCATATTCTAATAGCGTAACTATCGCCGATGAATTTTTTTGGTATTGTAACGTCTGCATCAAAGTTATTAAACATTTAGCCACGTGGATTGATAATTTTTACGTAAAAAAACTAATCCAACATTTTGCCACGTTTCAACAAAAAATTGTTACGTAAACCTTCATTGAAAAACAAAGATCTAGAAGAACACTACGTATTATTCTTTTTCGAATGATTTTTTTTAGTTCGTTTTGGAAAGGATGAATTTTTTTTCGATGAAATTAAAATTAAATTTCTCACATGACACGTTTAACATTATAAGATTAATGGTCAATTTTATATATTTGACGTATTTTTAATTTAGAATCACAAAATTAAAAAATCTTCTTTAGCTTCTTAAATTTTATGTCTAATCAAACTGAATCATTCTTTGAAACAGAGGTCTACTAAAAGTTACAATATTATTTTTTTTAGGTCACAAATTCAAGCTTTACTAACCCTATTTTTAATAGAAAACGTTTTATCTTTTAGGTAAAAATACCAAATTAAATGTCCTTTAAGATAATATCGAAATTAGGGTAAGAAACAAAAAGAAGCATTTTAAAGAGGAGCACCAAATGACACGAAACTTGTAATAAGAAATTTCGAATTTAATGAAAAGGTAAAAATTTCATACTTAATTATTAATGAACATTATCTTTATAATATAAAAAACTAAATAGATCAAATATATGAAAATGCATTATGTCAAAAAGAACCTAGAAGAGCAAATATAGAAGCTCTCTAGATCTTTTCCAAACTTTTCTTTCATGGGTAGTTAATTAATATTGTTGGTCTTACATAAATTTGAGGGTTTTGGTGTATAAAAAGATAATATATTTTTCCTCAAATATTGAAAAGTTCAAACCGTCCAAAAACATTATCCTATATAATGGGAAATATTATAGACTTAGGTGGGAACATTGGACTGATGAGCATGTGTCCAATACCAACTTTGATATTCTTATACTATTAAAGGAATGTCCTTTTTGGTTTAAATATGATAATCTAAATTGAGCACCGTGATTTATTGCTCTTATGAAGCTGCCCTCTACCATATTTATCGGTAACAAATTCAAGATTTTAAGGTCGTGATTTGTGAATACAAGATTTTAAGATCGTGATTTGTGAATATTTATAGTTTTATGTATATATAAAATTTGTGAAACTCAAATACATTTTAAAATATGGATACATAAGAAGACAAGTGAGCGAAATAAAAGAAAGACAAGTAAAATAGGACAGGAGCTAGGCAAATGAGAGTATCTATGGGGAAGCAAATCAATGCGCCAGACTTCTTGGCAAACAAAGGGCACAAGAATGAAAAAGATTTTCAAATCAAGAAGATGAAAATTTCTTCTCTTGATCTAAGTCATGTCACTTTTAAAAAAAATTTCTAAATTTACCATAGTGCAAGAAATATAACCACATGGTACTGGGCAGAAAACACACCAAAAAAGGCAAAACCAACCTTTGCAATCTGCAGTATTAAGTATATTTACTATATGTGTGGAGACTGCCTGCTTAATAAACCTTTGCTTATAAGAAAAAGGAATCACTATTTATTCACGAGGAAAAATGAGATTTGACAAGTAAACTCTGCTGGCTTCAAATTGATTATTAGGGGAAAAAAAAACAATTATCTGCTCTACGGTACAATTGGTACTTGATCCACAATCAAAGCTTCTGACTGGTAATATGATCAGCACAGTAAATGCAAGAGCTGCAAACCTGGATTAAGTATTTGATGGTTCGGCCTGACCTTAATTATTGAGAATGAAACATAGGTATTTTTTTGTTTGATTAGCCCAATGAAAAAAGAAATTGGCTAACACCATAGAACCCAAGGGAAAATGAACTTGGATCCACACTTAAATGGCTTTTGGTGCCTGGATATTATCAGGCAGGACAAGCTCGGGAGGTGTTTCACGGACAACTCCCAGCATAGAATCATACTCCTCGTCTTTGTGAGCAAATTTCTTCCGCAACGCCTTCTCAAATTCAATCGCATCAAAGCTTTTTGCATTTTCACCAGCATGGACCTGTGCTAAATTAGAGTAGTTGGCTGCTGATTCCGAGATGAAAGCAATTTCTTCTTGTGTGAGCTTTCTCAGAAACCTAGCTGGATTTCCTCCCCAAACCTGTTTATGAAACAGAACACCAAAACAACATTTATTAGCAAGCTAAACGTAATCAATTCTATTCCATAGTTTTTCATCCCAAAAGATGGAAGTGCACTATGCTGGCAAGGTAGAAAGGTGGCAGAGAACATAAAATTAACCTCAAAAAGGATTTTACCCGGGAATTTCTTGATATCCACATCTAAGTCTAAGCCACAACTTCACATGTTTATGAATATAAAAATTAAGAGACCTTTTCTTAGTTGAATAAGAAATCTATTGCATGACATAGCAACTAGCCTCGAAATGTACAAGAAACAAATCCATCTTTAGGTTAATAACCATATCAGAGTCAAAACTCAGATGTGTGTTCTGTGCGATACCTATGATGATGGCAAAATGAATAGCTTAAAAATGAGGTTACCACAAACCTCTCCACAAGGAATCCTCGTATTCTGCCTGACAAGGGCACCAGCCGCAACCATAGCATTCTTCTCTACAACAGCTCCATCAAGCAGAGTTGCACCCATACCAACAAATGCCTCATCTTCAACAGTACATCCATGTAAGACAGCACTATGACCTTCAAAATTAGATTTAAAGTTAACCACAAAGATCATAGAAAATATTGACAGCAGATGTATGTTATTGATTTGCCAAATAGTTCTCACCTACAGTAACATTGTTGCCAATAATTGTTGGCAAAACCTTTCCACTTAGATTTGATTTGGCTACGTGAACAAGAGAATTGTCCTGGATATTGCTTCCGGCTCCAATACTAATACTGTTCACGTCACCTGCATGGAATATTTCATATTGAGCAAGAACGACCAGACTAAAAATAAATATTGGGTGAAAGAAAATCACCATATTCCTCACACACTTCTCAAACATACACACATGGCCAGTAACACATATCTGGTGAAGTTTATTACAGACATCAAAGACTACGAAAAGTTCTGTTTTGTTTACAAATGAGATAGCATATTACTTACTAAGTAGAATCACTCAAGTGAACTCGAAAATAAACTAAGGAAAACAACATGCAATCAAATTTTGACTGAAGCCCTATCCTGTTAAAAGATTAGCAATTACAGCCCAAAAAAGAGTTCTATGGCCTTGCCCTTAAGGAGCTAGAATTGACTAAAAGACTGGCAGAAACTGGAAGTTCCTATCAAATCAAGATTCAAGAAGGAATAAAAACTTATAAAATATTTCCAGGCATGGGAGGATATTCATCAATCAAAATTTGTGGCAACATGAATTGAACATGAGACATCATCTTCTAACAGCACTACTACCAAAACATAGTATACTTGATTTAATGTGTTAGTATAAATTAAAGTATGTTTAAATTCTGGTCATTTTGCACAATAGTGGATTGATATTTAGACAGTAGAGAAATTTGAGGAGGTGCTTGGGAGGTTAAAAGATGTTTTGTGAGATTGTAGTGAAATCTGGCCATTAAATAATTGGCCTGGAAATATTGTATAGGCTCTTTTAGAAAATTCCAATTCTGAGTGAACCCAAACTAAACATACTTAATTCTACTAATGTGGTTAAGGGATTCTTAGTATAGTTAAAGAAATAATCACTTCTGCATCTATGTTCATTTACAGTTCATAAATAATATTTTTTTTTTGAACTTGAATATTTTTTAATATATTAAACCAAACACTAATATAAGGAACCAATTTTTTTCAAATAATGGTATGAAACAGCTTTGAACTGGAGTGACATGGATAGTGAGGATTTATATAGCTGAACCCTACTAGATTGGAATTGAGGCGTATAAGTAATAGTAGTTGTATATAAACCAAACATCACTTGTTCAATACAAACGAGTTCAACCAAAAGTACAGCTGATCCAACCTCAAACAATCCCCTGGTACTTGGAATATATGATAATTAGAAAGGGAAATCAGAAGATAAACTGGCATGATGGATGTTGTAATTAAAAAAAAGGTACACAAGAGCAGAAGTAAACGACAATGACGACGCCTCAGCAATAAATATGCCCTCACTGATCATATTTCTCCATTTACTCATCTCAAGCCAATACCATACAAAATAAAAATTGAAAAAAAAAGTTACAAGAGCAGAAGTTATGACATCTTGTCATGCTAACTGTTATTCTGAAACGCTTATATGTCAACAGGGCTAGTCATCTTTTGGCGAACTGAGAATTGTCTAAAATAATTTTTGCTTCTTATTGTCTTGCCCAATACAAAAGGTGCACCCCTTGCTTCCATTAAGAAAAATACTCTACTTGAAAATTAAAAGCAATATTTCTTTCAGGACAGTTTGACCTCTCTTCGACTTTGCTCGAAGTCAAAAAAATGAAAGAGCAAGAAAAAGACTAATCATCTACAAAGCAGTTATTGTACCTCCAGATTCCTATAGAAGGCCTGTTTAACTAATCATCTAGCAAAACACTTATTGTGCCTCCAGACTTCTATGGTAGGCCTGGCTAGCTTAACTATATAAACAGACGTACATCTCAATCCCACTTTCACCTGTCTTAAAAATTAAAACGGAAAGACTATGGCTAACCGGATATGATAGTATTTTTCCACATCTTCACTAGTTTGAGAGAGAAGGTTTCCAAATTCATGGACCTGTGTACAAGGAGGATAATTATGGTTATAGTGTTTTCACAGATGAAGCCGCAAAGGTCTCCGACCATTTGGGAACTTCGAGAATTAGAGAAAAAAAACAGCCCCGACAGAACACTGAGATAGAGGTGGGTAAAGCATAAAACATAAAGGGAGTTTCTGTGTGGTTGAAGCTTACAGGTAATGAACCAGCAATTTGTTCAAATATCCGAAAATGATAGGGATGGAGGATAAGAAAGCATTTGGAAGAAAACATCAAGCAATTTGTTGATGATACAGGGTCACTTGCAAAACCAAAGCAGCCTTTGATCAAACAGAGTGAAGGGAACTTCCGACAAAGTGAAGGAATACAATGGCTGGGACAAGCAACATGTTGTCATAGGGAAAAAAGCTATTCCCTGCAAGCAATTGATGACTAAAATTGCTACTTCATTCAATTTGAGATGGAGCCAATGGCAATTTCAGAGAGATGTGTTGTTGCTAGAGGTACTCGTGTCTTGAAAGATGGCCAAGCCCAACAATTTGAAGGCCACACCTACATGTCATTGGATAAAAGGATAGAACACTGCTGTGCTAGTCTGCCACTGCATTTGAGCATCGAAGCCTGCCTATTGAGTGGTAGTGGCATTTCATGATGCCCAGCTAAATCAAAAATAATTGTAAGGAGGGTAGCATAAAAAATAGGCTGAGTGAGTTGAATGAATATACAACCCCAAACAAAGCAGCTAACATGGTGGAGGTGACTTAGACACTCTTGATTAAAGTAAAAAAAAAAAGGGCAGAAAAGGTGTCAACAGGTAATATTTACTAAACATATCAGGTTTATATTGGCACCTGAAGCTTGTCCCAATCTCTTCTTCTTCTTCATTTTTATTCTTTTGATGGAAAATAATACGCCATACTGATTTTTGTTACAGAAAAGGAAACATTCTTGATGAGGAAAATCAGATAAGGTGATACAATTTAGCAAAAGGAGAACTAATCGCTATTAATACAATTTAGCAAAAGGAGAACTAATCGCTGATGTGGCAATTTCTGTTAACAAGTCCAGAAGTTAGTTAGAACAGTAAAGACTGTTAGATAGTTAAATTCTGTTAATTGTATCTGTGAAACTTAACGGTTTTAGTAATCTCTAGGAGCCTATAAAAGGATTGTATTAGATCATTCACAGACATTCATTAATTGATAATCAGATTGTTTTCTTCTCTCTATAATTCTCTCTTAAGCTGAATTCTCGGGTTAATGCCTGAACTAGCTGTTCAAATTCTTCGAGATTACTCCTGGAATTTGTTTCTTCTCTGTAATTGTATCATTGGTACCTCTGACACTGGGGCATTAACAGAGACAAGTAACATTCTACTGAAAAGGAAATCTATTGATTTTGAAGAGAATACTCTGAAATACGGGGAGGACACTCTTCAATAAAGAAGTCTTAACAGTGAACAAGAGATGGACAGCCAACATTGTCAAGATAATGAAGCAGAAGCAATGAGCATAATGGGTAAAAATATGGCGATGGAAAACAGATAGCTGATAATGAATTGCAAGTAATTGATGACAATGTACAATCATAAGAACTAGAAGTGGAATAAGAAGTTAATGGGGTAGCTTCAGTTTTGGAATAGCAGAAATTTAGGAATTCAGACTCTTCACGGATTTTTGGTCAAACTAGAAAACGAACAAAAGAACTCAAGGTTGAAGGGGGTTAACAATAAGATGTGAACCAAATAATAAAGGGAATTTTCTGAATAGGAAACAGGGAAGCAACAAACAAGGGTGCAGACTTAGAGGTAATGATGTAGCTTCAACAACAGAATAAAGGCCAATGGAGAATTAAATTGAATTGAGATAACAGGTTTTGCATATTGTTCTGTTTTGTTTGTCAGGTAGTGGATTGGATTATGATTGATGTAGTAAGGGGGGCTGGTTAAGGGTTAAAGTTAGTAGTCTGGTCTCACTGGATGCATACGGTTGCATTCACTGAATGCTTTTCTAATAAATCATTCATCATAAAAAGCTGACATAAATATGAGAACTTTGGAAGAATTAGATTAATGATGAATTAAGAGGAATAAACAATCTCTTGTGAGTTAAGCCTAGTACAGTGATGAAATCATTGAAATGCCACCTGCAAAAGTGAGAACTTGTACAAGACAAATGATTGCTTCAATAAAAAAGCTTGAGAACCACATAAAATTAATTCTGAATTATCAACGAAGAAGCTATATTCCATATGTCTATCCTCCGTCATATATTCAAGAAACATATAAGCTTTTCATCAGACAAGATGATATTTTGGCTCACTGCCTCACCCCTACTTCAATGTCTCTAGGATACATAGAGTGTTGACAATCTTTATGTTTCAAAATCAATAGGTACGATTTGAACGCATCTCTGGGAGATGCAACATAAAGAAGGTTTCTGCCAAATGCAGCAACAGCTTTGTCCAGGCAATTAATTTTACTAGAATATTTTAGCACATATAAAGATACATTATCATATTATGGGAAACAGAACATACCTCGCAGAACACATCCATACCAAATAGAAGCATTACGTCCGACATGAACATCACCAATTAGAGACGCACTTGGGGCCACAAAAGCATCTTTATCAACCGTTGGTGCTTTGTTAAACAAGTTCATAAGAGTTCTATGCCTTGACACTGGAATAAGGAAGCACAAATGGAAAATGTCAAAAGATGCAGGAGTGTAGCATATGTGCTTTGGAGCACATTGACAAACAAATATTCAAACTTAAAATGAAAAACAAATTCTTTGATCAAAAGCGAAGAATATTGTAGTAAAGGATTCTAGGTGTATTACATTTATAATGCAAAAACATACATACTAGAATGAAGGAATCAGATGGCAAAGTTGTTGACTGTGAGCATATTATTTCAAATATGACCAATCCAGAAAAATATCCTTTGTCACCAGACTCTTCAGACAAAAGAAGCAATGAATGTTCAAGATTAAAACCAAAGATGCCAAGCCAGTAGCTTCTTTCAATTTGAAAAAAATATATGTATATACAAGAATAATTTTACAAAGTTAGTCTGAGTGACTTATGCAATAAAGTAGCACGGAGTCTGAAAGTCTAATGATGTTGAACTGCGGAAAATCCAATTTTGCAGTTGGGAGAATCTACCAACAATAACAAACCAGTAAACCAGACATATGGGGAGATAGATATCAGCATAATTTTGCCACAAGTACTTGCATTTCATCAGCAGTCTTCAGAGTCATTACTCTAATAGCATAAATATATCTATCTAGTCTATATAGTATAGATATAACAGATAAGAAAATATTTCCAACTTCAATATAGGACACCTTTTCTTCTCCAGAACTAAAATAAATCCAGCATCACAGAATTATCATCTAATTCTTTAACAGTAAAATTATCTTCTTGAGAAGCTTTAGGCAAAACTGGAAAGTAGAATTGCAAATTTGGATGATTTATGGGAGGATGTGGAGGTCGCATATTAGAATACAAGGCTACCTTCTCAAAAATAAAAAAAGAAGGCTAGTAGGTAACTGAGCATTGTCTCACTATACTGCAAGATAAGCTTGGTCGTAGTTTGGTGCTCTGTAGTTTCTCATTTAATACCAACTGTATTCATGTAGTTACTTATCCCTCAATTTCTGTTACTACTGATTGTTTCTTGTGCTTTGGTTATCACATTATTTTGTTATTGTTATTGTTCCTTTTTCATGAATGCTATGTAATGCTTTCTCTAGTATTTGTTATGTCTTCAATATGCGTTATCTGAGTCGGGGCTCTTTCGGAAACAGACTCTCTACTTCCAAGAGGTAGGGTTAAGTTATGCGTAGACTCTACTCTCCCAAACCTCACTATGTTGTTGGATAATTAAACTCAAGTTTTTCAACAAAATCCACCTACGACGTTGATTTTATGACTGACTGAGTTAAGAAACAATTTTTTTTTATTAAATTTACTAGATCAACATTTAGATTGCCCTGAAAGACAAAGATCAATGGTTTTAGGATTTGACTTTCTTTTTAGCTATTTAGAATGCATGGGCATTGTTAGGTGGTATCCTAGTATATGTAAATAATACAAGTACTCTTATCAGATTTAACATGAATAAGAAAGTGAGACTAATTAACTTCTTGTTGTTTTACAAGCAAGGAAGCTTCATTTTTCATGAAATTCTACTTTCCCGTTTTGCCTAAAGTAGAATTTACTCAAAGAGGTAGTCATATTATATGTTACTTGTTAGTATGACAACATTTCTTCTGAAAGAAAGAATCTCCATACTTCATCTGCTCCCAAAATTACCCACTTACTAAGGAAATAAAGTTAGACTAGTGAAATCAAAAACAGAGATCCACCTTTCAGCTTTTCAAAGGCATTCATAACCTCAAGACAAATAAGTGGAACGGTAATCAATCGAAGGTTTTCCCCAGCTGAATAAAACCTCAAAATGTCACTAGCTCCATTGATTATTCAATATCATCTTCAATATTCAACCATATGCAAAATCACTAATGGATTCAGTATTTAAACAACAATCAATCACATATGCCAATCAACGGATCAACTACACTCCAAACCAAAAAAATAAAAATAAAAAGCATTTCACTCCACTTGTTAAATCTCACCCATTTTATTCCAAACATGAGGATAAAACAGGTAGGTCAGCTACATTAATGCTCTATAATCATTATTCCACTCTATTTTGTCCCAATTTTATACATTTTCAGGTAAAATTAGGGATTCTGTAATCAATTAAAAAACATTGCCGGCAAACACTGATGTTTGAAAGAATCAATTACCAAATACCAGTATTCATAAACCTAAAATTACAAAGGAGATAAAGAGGATAGAGCATACGTACGTTGTTCATGGAAGTAGTAGTTTCCTTGGAGGCGGCAACCCAAACGATCAATGGCTTGACCCGTTTCCCGGATCCAGAATCCGACTGTGTAGATTGCTTTGCCCAGCGTACCCATATTCGTGGAAATGTGATTCTGCAGAAGAAGGGATTGTTCAGTTAATTTAGCTCCAACACTGTTTTTTGAAGAAGAAAATGGAATGAGTTGAATCGGACGAATCTTTTCTATCTCTTTAAAATCATATTTTTATACTTTATTTAGAGTTGTGTTACTCCTATTATGTTTTTTTTTTTTTTTTTGGGCCAAGTATTGAATGTTTTTTTTTTCTAACTACATTTTATAGTCAATTTTTTTTTAAAAAAAAAACTAGTAAAGTCACGTTTCAATTTCGTTAATTTATATAAAATATAGAATCAAATATATTATAAAACATTAACATTTCAAAATAAATAGTCATAAAATGTCATAGATTAAATTTTATATACGCACTATATATTATTACAAAAAATAATATATTTTATTTAAAAATTTGTAGTAAGAGTGTTTGATCATAATTTTTAAAAAATTTTTTGTTTGAATGTATTTTGAAAGAAAAAACACAAAATATGATTTGAATATTAAATATAATTTAAATAGGTTAATATATGGAAACACATGGTACTATTTGGTGTTAGCTAAATTCGGAATATAATTTTGAGGATTTATCATGGTCAAATGTTAACTTTCAAATAAAGTGAAAAAATTTAAATAACTTTGTGGTGAAATGGACACTTATTTGTATATTATGTTTATCCCAAATTTAATAATTTAACTGCAATGATTTAATATTGTCTATTCGTATGAGATGAAAAATAATTTGCATTTATTTGTTATTAGATACTCTATACGAGACATGTATAAATTACTGTCAGTTAATTTTGATTGTGAATACATAAGTATTCTTAAAATACTATTAAAGTGACCGTACACGTTTAACTATGATTAAGTGGTGACGTTTGTATGAAAGACATGTTTTATATTTTGTAATGATCAATTAATTTAATATGAACTTTAAAATTGTATATCAATAAAAAATATAATAGTTAGAGTAATGATTGAAGAATTTTTTTTGATAAAACAAGATTCACATCAAAGTTTAACAATTGACAAATTAATAAATTTGAGTTTTTTAAGGGTATAAAATTGTATAACAATAGAATGGAATGAAAAATGATTATAAAGATGAAGATAAAAGAGAATACTTTTATTACATTACATAAATACTTTGTTGTCCAATAACAAGAGAAATCACATTGAGTGATGCTCCCCTTATATCAAGGTTGTCCTTTTTCAAGAGGAATTTACCAATTTGGACATAATTTGAAAAAATGTATTAGTAAGTGATAATTGATCTTTGTTCCTTTTAGTAAATAACTTAGCATTCAATCGAGTGAGTCAATATGTTATTTAGATCAATTCTAACAGATATGAACGTAAAATACTGAGTTTTATAGAAAGATCATGAGTTCACATGCATCATAATTTATATCTAAAATAACCATAATTTATATCTAATATAAGCCCTGGTTACTGCTTATCAGGCCTACCAAGACATGTTCATTTGGCCTATATGGATCTCATGATTACAACTTACTGCTAATTTAAGCTTTACAATAGAAAAATTGAGTTACTTATTTATCAGTTCAACTTTATAGACGTATTAGCCATAACTTGAGTTCTACATCTTCTAGTTACTTTGTCAATTCTTTTTGTAATAATGGTGTTCAGATCCGCCTACACAGATTACTTCACCAAAACTTACTACCATTCTCCTGCATAAATAACGAGCACCTTTGTCCCCCAAAACTTGCGCAGATGAGATGAAATCACCTAGTGTACTTCTGTCAAATGAAATAATTAGATTTTTGCATTTTTGTTTCTATGCTATCTCCTTCAGAAACAAAATGTGAGTACTGAACCTGGTATTCTCATCTCTTCCATTTAACAAATTAAACTACAAACAGGCAAAAACAGCATCAAATGCAAATGCAGTTCCATACTTTCTTCTTTCTATTCAATCAAAAAAAATACAATATAGAGAAGATGTGGAACTCTTTGGATCAAGCTGACTTCATTATCAGGTTGAATCAACCTACTAAAATCTCCTATAAAAATGAATCAGATTGTATGTTGGAGGATTATACAGTATATTTTACAATATGAATCACTGCATATGTAAGGGTAACGCCGAAGCTAAGTTTCTGATACTGTTTCAAGAGAAGACGCTGGTGTTATCGTGGCTGACAACCAATCTAATAAAGCTTCATTCACTAGTTCTGGAACTTCGTCGTGGGGACAATGACCTGCTTTCAGGTTAACAATGGTTGTGTTTGGATAGAACTCCTTAATCTGATTGGCTTTGGCAGGACCAACCCAAGGGTCTAGGTCACCCCACAGCAACAACAATGGGCAAGAAAGTTGTCTCAACACACTGTTAAGTGTATACTTTCTCTGGTTTGAAATGAATCGTGTCATCAATCTGTAGATTGCAAAAGAAGAGGACATTGGATAAGCTTCTTAAACTAGAAAGCAGGAATTCAACATAAAAATCATCGGTATCTATTCAATAAAAAAGTAAAACAAATAACTTATTTCCGAGCAACCTGGTCCTGATAAGGTATACCAGTAATTGTGTTACATAAATATCTGATGTTGGAAGTATGTCTAGTGTTCATATAATTATGAAGCTTTATCCCTCTATTATAAGGCTGAAATGACATGATAAGGAGGGTTTCTCCCTTCTCCTTGTATTTGAACATTGACCAATTATGCATTTTTTTATAAAGTGCTGGTTATTTCGGATTTAAGTTGCGAAGGAAATATTGTAAGGTGGTTGACTGGGAGACGGAGTTTAAGAGAGAGAAGACTTTTGACTTGTGGTCTGAAATATGTCATGACATATCTGTAGCTACAAAAGTATGTGACTGAGACTAAAATGAGAATTTAAAAATTAAAATGGTTTTTACATATAGGAAGGCGTCAATATTTTTGGAATAGACTAAAAAGCGAAGAGTATCACAAAAAATGGAATTGAGGGAGTATGTTGGAGCTATAAAACAAGAGGACTTAATAAGAATGAAGGAATTTTTTCTTCATAAGGTTACTTTAGAATAGTCCAAATTATTTGGGTGATTTTCTAATAATACTGTTTCTTTTCCAAACCGTGTAAAGTAATATTATTTTAGCTATTGAATGGAAGCAACACTGTAGACAGCTGCATACATACCGGTAATAAACCTCCCCTGCATTTGGGTCAGCTGCAGGTCTGGTAATTGAATCGATGAGATAATCGTCCACGTTTGAAGAATTTATGTAGACCTTCAAGTGAAAACACATATAGCAAGTCAGTTGTTTGATAATAAAAAAATGACTAGTACTGGAAACATAAACAAATAAAATGCAATTAGACGCAGATAAGCAGACGAATCATGCCATTAACAAACAGAGATGATGTTCAAGACATCATTCTGCCACAGTTTGACCACCATTAAGTACAAACAAGAAAAAGACAATGTCGAGAATATCCTCAGATAGAAGGATCATCAACTTGACAAATTCCACAAGTGAGTTTTGACCGTGGTTAGATTCATCTTTGAATGTGAAAAGAAAAAGGTTTAACCTTTGGAAAAAAGCACAAGGGTTTTAGAACGACAAATAAAGAACACAATCTACAACTATTGCAATTCAACACCTTGAAACAAATATACAGAAATTTCAGTAAAAAAATAAACATTAGACTCTTGAAAGGAGAAAAAAGATGAAGAAACTGGGTAAGAGAGACCAATTCATAAGAGTCAAGCAAACCAGTACTGGTGGACCTTGGAACCTACAATAACGTCAGTCCTATTAAGGACGAATGAACTACATTATTGAAAAAAATCGTTTTCCTGTTTATCCATTTCTAAAAGTTGTACCATATTAAGAAGACATTAAGAAAAGTTAGTACTGTTTCTGATTGTCAGTTCAATTCTAAGATATGCATTACGCAGATTTACACATGTCTGCAAAGCTAAAAGATAGAACAGTTATGCATATATTGGTGCAAACACGCCGAATAATTTGAAATCCATATAGAAATTGGAAGAAAAGAAACTTGATTGGCTATAAAAGGAACATACACTCTTCAGAACAGATTCAATACGAGCTGGTTGCTTTGATTGCCAGAATACTAATCCAAGGACTACACGTTGAAAGATTTCCTTTAGTGGCTTTAGGATAAATTTCTGTAAGGCTGTTTCTTCAGTTCCTTCAGCTGCACTGCTGGCATCCCCAAATTGTCCTGCGCTATTCAACAGTGTAACTCCCTTGACTTCATCAGTGAGTGACGCTGCTGCTATCAGAGCAGTAAATCCTCCAAGACTGTTTTATAATACATAACATATTCACATTAAAATTCAATTTCATCACTGCAAAGTAATGCTAAATTGTAGCAACAAGCTAGAAAAGAGGGAAATGAATCTTAACAATTTCAAAGTCCAAGAACTTATAACTGACGCACTGTTTTCCAAAAAAAAAAAAATGTTACTGCTATCTGTTTTACTTATTTTGCCAGATAAATCAAACTTTGGTATCTTCTCTAGATCCAAATCAAAGTGATGTTAATCTTATATATCATCTGAATGTAATACGTCCATAAATAAATAATTAACTTATTTAGAATCATTCTGCGATGTGATTATTTAGAAACCACAATTTTTAAGTACTTGGTAATTGATACAAAATGTAGAACAACAGTTCAGATTCATTACATGCTACAATATCCAGGAAGTTATTTGATCGCTCTCTAGACATTCCTAACAGCCTGTAAATGAAAATTCTACATTTCTATCTTTTTTCCAAAAGAGCTCAGACAGATTTGTACAAATTCTCCAAAAGTGAATGAGTGAAAATAGCCAGGACAAAAGAAGTGATATCAGAGAAAGAAAGGGTTGGTCCAGTTATAGAGACCCTCCACATCCAACAATGCAGCAGGGGGGTCAAGTCACCAAGAAGGAAAAATGGTAGTAAAAACTACTGGTATCCTTGGGGAAGTGGCAGGTGGGGATTAGAAAAGCAAGAAAAAATAACTAGATTAAGGATTAAGGATATGATCTTTTAGAAATTCACAAAGACAGCTGCTCTCTTAAGCTATGAATCCACCAATGTGTAACGATACATTTCTTGCATTATAAATTTAAGACATTTCGACATGATATTAGAGAATTTTCATCACTACCAAACCTTTTGAAGCCACTCAATGTGAAATCTTAGGGAATGGTTAATCCATCCTTATTACGAGCTACCAATTAATGGTGATCGCCTCAATTAACTTACAAACCTTTATTTCCAGAAAGTAAATTAGACGATTTGAAACTGGTAACTTGAGTAAATTGAACAATATAGCATAACTAATATTGTAGATGGTCAAAAGGAACTCAAGGATTTACAACTTCCAGAAAATTCACTAAAATGACAAGTTGTTAAATGCACGAGCTAACCTGTTTCCCACTAAAACTGATGGTTCTTTCACAATTTCCTTCAAGAAGTCGACAACCTGATCTCTCCAAATGAATGCATCATAGTCTATTAGTGCCTTCTCGCTCCAACCAAATCCTATCAAATCTAGAGCATAAACCTTGTACTTTTTAGCCAGTTCTGGTATGTTATACCTAAGAAAGCAAGAAAGACAGTACATCAGGAGCTTAAAAGAAATAGTACTATGCGAAGAAAGATTCAAGTCCCAAAAGAATCACCACATAAGTATGTGTCTTCAAAGCACTTACAATATATCTAAAGAAGTATGAGTTTCATAAAAAGAATACACTTCCATAAGACCATAACTAAAGTTAATATCTGTAATACTTGCAAAACCCCATTCAAACAGAAACGACAACAGTTTTTAAACAATGTAAGGCTTGGGACTTCATGTCGTAGGTCTCAAGTTTGAAACCTCTTGCCAAGGGGTTTCCCTTCTGGGTCGAGCTCGTCGCACCAGTCTTGCTTAGTCCGCGTACCTCTCCTATGTGGTTTGCGAGCTATGCATAGGAGCGGGGGTTTTACCTGTGCGCACCCAAAGGATAGTGACTGCTAGTTTCCCTTGTCATAAAAAAAAAAAAGAAGAGTGCACCAGTAGTTTGATCCTACAGCTATACAGTCCTCCAAAGTAAAGCTCTTAATTTTAGTAACAGCATTATAATTCTATGCACAACTAAATATATAATTGATCTCAATCTATCACCAATAAATCTCATCATGGATAGTTATTACCTCCAGTGAAAGGCAGAAGCACCAAATCCATGAATTAGAACAACTGGAAATCCTTCTCCTTCCACTACATAATGAATTTTATGGCCGCGCCACGTCCAATAGTTATACCCCTCTGGCTTAAATGGCAATCTCTCCAAACCTAAATCATCAATCCCTTGTCAAGTAACTCACACTAGCACAGATAATAAAGAAAATTCCAACCTACAAACAGGTAATGGACTTAACCTTTAGAGGGTTCAGCAACTACAGAAGTGGTCATAACTGAAGCTCCAGCAGCAACTATACCATTAAAAGTAAAACCCCTTCTACTCAATTCGCATTTTCCCCCTTCACCCAAAAAGAAGAAAACACATTTTTTTTTAAAAATTTCAAGAAAAAGCTCGCATTTTTTCAAATCAAGATTCAAAATTGGAAACTTACTGAAATGATTATTTCTTCCAGGCAAAGCTAATCTGGTACCTACAGGATTCAACCATTCAGTTCCAACAGTGGCACAAGAAGTTGACATTGATTAAATTACAACCTATAAATCCTCGAAAACCTATACTTGGCCACAGTGTTGAATTTAAAGATTCAATGAAGTACTGTTCCCTGCTTCAATACTGAATTTTTTGAGTGTTGGTATGTGGCTGCGATTCGTTTTTGAGCTGGTGGTAGTATAACGGCCAAGTACTTTAACAGATCAACACTTCTTTTTTCCTTTTTTTTTTCAAATTTATAAGTTTTTGTGCCAAGCAAAATTTGGATTATAAATATTAGTCCGCTTCTATTTATATTGAGTTAATACCTCAGATGCTCACTCAACTTTGCACTATTCTCTCAGAAAGTCACTCAACTTTCAATCTTCCCTCAAAAGTCACTCAACTATGCACTCTTCTCTCAGAAAGTCACTCAACTTTCAATTTTCCCTCAAAAGTCACTCAACTATCCACTCTTTCCTCAGAAAGTCACTCAATCTATCTAATTATTTTTAATTAAAATTTATTGATATTAATTATTTATATAACAAACCAAAAATTTTAAAAAATAAATTAAATCATTAGTGATCCACCCACCTAACCCGACCCAATAAAAAATATGATATGACCCATTTTATTTTATCTTTAATCCTAAATAATCCCTCTCTTAACCTTGAATTAGGATTAGATTAATTTAGGATTAAAGAGAGGGATTAATTTAGGATTAAAGATAAAATAAAATGGGTCATATCAAATTTTTTAATGGGTCGGGTTAGGTGGGTGGATCACTAAATGATTTAATTATTTTTTAAAATTTTGGTTTGTTATATAAATAATTATATCAATAAATTTAATTAAAAATAATTTAATAGATTGAGTGACTTTCTGAGGAAAGAGTGGATAGTTGAGTGACTTTTTTTGAGGGAAAATTGAAAGTGAGTGACTTTCTGAGAGAAGAGTGCATAGTTGAGTGACTTTGAGGATGAGGAAAGATGAAAGTTGAGTGACTTTCTGAGAGAATAGTGCAAAGTTGAGTGACCATCTGAGGTATTAACTCTATTTATATCATCTTTTAAATTTCAATGTACTAACAAAAATTAAGTTAACTAATCTACTACTCGCTTTATTCGTTATTCATTTTAGAAGTGACGCACATATTAATATAACAATAATTAGCATAGTTAAGTTATAATTCTATCCTTATTAATCATGATTTCAAAAAGGATATTAAAACCTAAAAATTTTCAAAAAGTTTAAATGAGGGTACAATAGGAAAAAAAAACGATCACTTTGATTTGTCGAAATAGACAAATAAATAAGGATAACTAAAAGAGTAAATATGAACAAGTAAATAAGAACAAACTAAAATATTTTAATTAATAAACTTGAGTTCAAAAATGCAGTTTAAAAAAGTTTAAGTAGAAGAATTTTAAATTATAAACTCATATAAGTATAAGAGTCTATCGGATTTTATTTCACTTATCAAAAACATATATACATCCATTTACATTGTTTATACAATATATATACTTTGCAACAATTCATATAATCTTCAACGAGTTGATTTATTTTTCACTCTCAACTAATTCAATTATCTTTTAAACCGTCCAAAAATTTAGATATTTACTCTCTTCTTTTTTTAACCTACAATTGATAATGATTTGAAAATTAATCAAGATTCAAAACTATTATTACCAACCAACTCATCATTTTAATTTAAAATATAATTGAAACAGCTTGCACGATTTAATTTAATAATTTAAGATTCAAAACGTATTAATAATATTTTCTTTGGATAATACTTAACACGACTCGACTACTAATTTTATCTTACTATAATAATTTCTATTAATTTTCAGTATTATTATTTGTTAAATAATAATGCATATTATTGTTATTGAGATATTTCATTGATGAGTTCATGAATTGCCATTTTAAACAATAAATTGGTACTTGAATATTTCCAATAAGAAATTTTTGACTCAGTGTTTATTTTGTTTAATTTTTCTATTTTACTTCTGAAAGTAAACTTTGATAATGTTTAAAACAAAACAAAAAAAATGAATGAACAATGTTTTACTAACAATTATACAAAGTAATGTCTATATTCGTTTTTTTCTTTATTTTTTTTAAGTCCTTAATTAATAGTAGAATGTATGGACATGATCCCTAGAATGCTTATATATTAACATAAAATGATATGTCAAATTTTTGCAAGTTTCGTCAACTTATATTAAATCATTAATATTATTATTCATATTTCTTGTCCATAATAGCATAACTTATAAATATAATATAGAAAACCTGATCAATTAATAATTGTAAATAAACATAACATATAATATTCTCATTACTTATGTTCAAATACAAGATACGAAAAAAAATAAAGCTAACACAACCAACCACGATAGTAGAATTCATTATGTTTTTCAAATATAAAGTCATACATTTGATTTTATTTTTATTATTAATGAAACAAGTAACAACATTAAAAATAAATCTTACAAAAGGACAAATGCATAACAATGATAAGTAGCTCATTAGGCTATGATGAGATAATATCTTCGATGATCGTTCAATTATAGATTGATCAGATATTAACGTCTCATTTTCTCATATATAGTTAAATGAAACATGTATAAATAGGGTAGATACACCATAGGAAGACAACTACAACAAATCGAACAAACACTGCAATCATTGTTAGTATCACAAGGACGCTCACAAGTATTAAGTTGTGGAGTAATCTTCTTTCGAGTTGAGAAAAAATACTGTTAATATCTCGTACTGTAAATACTTATATTTTTTCATAAGAACCACATTGTATCCCCTATAAAAATATAATTTTTTATCAAAATCAATATTGATACTTCATACAAAGAAAACACTTTGATATATATTATATTGAACTTTCTTGATGAAAATCTGAGTCTATATTATTGTTGTTAATAAAAACGAAATATAGGCTTGAACACAAAATAATTCATAATTATAATATCGAAATAGAGAGATGGATATTAACTTGTGGTTGTCATGAGAAGAACAATGAAAACAAAACAAAACTCAAATCAATGACATATTAAGAAAAATATAGTACACAATGTGCTATGAATATTATTTGTTTGTACACTTGATTTCTCTTCGATGGGCACAATTTATAGACTTTACTATAATATTTTTTTAATTCTTATATCTTTACTTGTATTTTCATTTCTAAGTCTTTCAAATATTTAAATAATTAGTTTCCATTTCTATCTCACCTCCAACAAAACAATGGAAGTTTATTTATATTAGATAAATTAAAAATCTGAGTTTATTAGTTTGATTTCTAGACTAGGTACTTCATGAGGATTGAATATATATATATATATATATATATATATATATATATATATATATATATATATATATATATATAGATATATATATATAATATATATATATATATTTTAATATGACTTGAATTCTACCACGATTACTAGAAATTACAATTCGCAAGCTATCATTTTTTAAAAACAAGGATTGAGACTTAAAAAATTAAATACATGTTGATCAAATTACTATGGCGGAGTTTTTAATTAACATTATTTGATCAACATTTAAAATTTTAAGTCTCAATCCTTGCTTTAAAAATGACAACTGGCGATAGTAATTTTTAGTAGATCGTGCTTAAATTTACGGTCATATTAAAATAGGAATCGACTTTCAATGGTATTATTTTTGGAAGATACATGTGAGCATTGACAAAGTACATCTTAAAAAATATAACTAAACATTTAAGCCTAACATAATTTTCAATTAACTTAATAATGGATCTGGGTGTTCAATTTTCACCCTTCATACTACATGAAAAATGGTATTTAGAAGTAACAATTACTACTCACAAATATATTTTAGAATTTTTTATAAAAGCTCCTGAAATCTATAATTAACTAATATCAGAAAGAAAGAAAAAAAGTAACACTCCACACTCTTTATAAATACAAATATTTATTACAATCGCTAATAAATATTTTAATGTCATTTCTTTGACCATACAAATTCCTTAACAAAGTGAAGTATACTATGCTTAATAGAATATTTGATTAAACATATTCAAATAGCGAAATACTATGAATGGATTCTAATAATTAAAGGCAATGTAAATAATTTTGTTTGTTATTGTAAAAGCACATTAATCTAGTTTGATATATAGATTAACTTATTTTGAGATTATATTTCTAAAATAATATTTTTTTATTATTTTTCAAATTATTTTCAGATCAAAGAGAATTATTTTATTTTGCCTTCTTGAACTCTACATTTTTATAAGAATAAAAGCAATAAAGATAATAATAAACCAGCTATAGTATTTTGACAAAACATATCTTAAACAAACAAAGAATAAATAGAAAAACTAGCTAACTAAATACTAACTAGAATTTATTCAACAATTAAAATAGTAAAATAAGTTACTATAATTCAAAAAAATAATTCTAACATATCTTCTTTGCTTGAGAAATTGCAAATTCAACATGCGGTTCGAACGTACCTCATGAACAAATTTGTCAAATTCATCTTTGGTCTTGTAGTTAGTTTGTTGTACATCTTCAATTTGTAAATTTTGATTATTAACAAAGTTTGGTTTGTGTTCATCTTATGTGGGATTAAATGATAAGTGTATACCTTTTATTTTAACTCGTTATATCTCCTTCTCAGTGAAATTAAAAAGTCAGATAATAATTATCTCCAAATAATAAATTTTAAACTTTTTGTTATTAACTGACCAACACTCAATAACTTTTAGAATAATTTTGATAGTTTGTATAACAATTGACTATATTGAAAAAGTTTTCAAAATTATAATCAATAAGAAATTTTCTAAGGTTTAAATATTTGTGTGTTAGGTAACGTAGAATTACCTATATATAATTATTTGTGTCTTACAAAACACTACACAAAAATATTATATTGTCAATTGAAAAAGAAAACTAATTATTAAATTATATTCAACTATCACATATTTTTAAATGTAAAAGAATAAATATATGAAAAATAGGTTCAGGTCACCTATAATCTATTGATTCATTTTAATTTTACGGATTTAGAATCTTATGATTTGATGATTGAATTTATGTTTCTTAATTATTATGTAAACGCTGATCTTAAAATGATCCGTTCAACTTTTATAAAGTTAAATTAATATCCAATAGTGACTGATCATATATTTATATTTGAAACTTTCATATATTTATTAAGACAAACTTCAGTGACAATCACTTTAATTGACACAATCTATAAGTGTTTAGCGGCGACCCATAAATGTTGCCACAACAAGTGGAAACTTTAGCGGCGATCCTTATTGTTGGTACAAAAAATAAGATATTTAGCAGTGATAGTTGTCAGATCGCCACTAATTATATATTAGATATTTATTTTTCAAAAATAAAAGTAGGATGAAAACAACATTTGTGGTGACCGATAAATAATTGCTTTGTATTTGTTTTTCCAATTTCATGGATTTTTATTATTTTCTTTCCCTTCTTATTTTCCTTTTGTCAAATTCAACAGATTTTTAAAAAAATTTCTTGCTTATTTTCTTTGTCCCATGTTTAAATTTTTCTTAAACACAAGTAATTTTTTGTCTACCTTGTTTCATTGTTTTTCTTATTTCTCTGATTTTATTTATTTTTTTATTCTCTTGATTTTATTTATTTCTTTTGTTGTTTTTTTGTCTTTCCTTTGGCTTGTGACTTAAATTAATTTGAGTCTTATATTTACATAATTTAATTTCGAACTACACCCAAGAAATGGAGAAAACCAAATAAAACATTTTAAAAAAACACTAAAACTATAGTATTCTTTTAAAAAAATTTATCATCATTATTTTTGAAATGCATGTATTTTTGCTTAATTAATTAAAAGTGAAAAGATAAGAAGTTAACGAAAGAAAAAAAATATAAGCTAAAAGTGAGGTGGGAAATAAATATTTAACAAAGAAATTAATAAATAATATATATATATATATATATATAATATATATATATATAATAATGTGTACTAATTAATTGATGGTAAAATGTTCAATTAAAATTATTATGTGTTTAAAAATAATGTATTTGTCGCACTTCAAAATTATTCAAGAGGGTAATAGATGTTCATGAAAAAAATTGTGTTTAAATTTCTATTATAGTTCAAAGAGATACGTATGCATTTTTTTTTATTGTGTAATAAAAGTGAATATTACCATACCTAATGAAGGTAAATATTTCATTTTAACAATTTATTTTCGTAGATTAATTAATCAATTAAGTCAATGTTATTGTTGGGTTTTAATAACAACCTCCAAGGAACTTCTTTGAAGAGATCAACCCTCAAAAGAATTTTTAGAAATACAACAACTTTGACAAAAATTGAGAAGAAGATAGAAAGAAACCATCATGTTTAAGATTTTTCGTTCAATTAGCAAGACCTCAATGTCGATCTCTATATTTCAATTACTTAATTTTTGTTCTTATTCTAACATCGATTCATTCTAATTATTTGTTATTCAATATAAACTAACCAATTCGATCCTCTTATCTTTTAAACCTCACTTATAAATTCAACTTTATCTTTCTTTGGATAAACAATATTGTTCACTTTTATAGAAGTATCATCCATAAAATTATACCATTACCTTCTTACTTACTACCTTTAAAATTACTTAATTGTAGTTTCTTTTGACAAGACGTCTCGATTTTGAATTTCCATTGACAAGACGTCTTGACTTCAAGCCCTGATATGAAGAAAATCTTGTTAGGAGCGTCATTTTCGTACAGGCCCTGCACCGTGGATTCAAATTTAGTCGAGGCTCCAATATAAGTTTCAGACATCGAGTGAAAAAAAAAAGAAGACAAACTACATAAATCTCACATGTTTCTGTCATCATTATTAGGATTCACGATAGCTTGAAACATTACTTTCTATACGATATTTCGTCCTTTGGATACATGTATTATTCCTCACCAAATACATGTTTAGTCTGTTTTGAAAGTCAAGATACATGATTTGTAATTTGAATTAAAGGGGTGTAACTTATTTTCTTAACTTAACGAGTAATTGATGATTAATTAGGAGTTTTTGGCTAAAATTATCCGTCAACTATGACTCAAATCTAATATAAGGTGAGCAAAAAACATCCTTATACTATCTAAAAACTAACAACAATCATCCTTCAATCTATTTTTATTAAGAAACTGATTGAACCAATAAAAAAATGGTCATGTCTTAGCCACGACGAGAAGATCAAAGTTACCTAAAAGAATAAGGATATGGGTAGGAAATGAATCTTTAATTCTCAGAATTTAAATGATGTGTGTTGATTTTTTGCATCATCAAGTAAATTGACTTGCAACAATACATAAGTTTTAAAATATTTATACAGTAAGTTCCGATGGTTAGAAATATTATGTAAATAAAAAATCATTTTAAAAATATTATGTCCAACTATTTAGAGATTTTCTTTAATTAAATATTTAGGGAGTATGTACTATATATACAATGCAATTTGCATTTTCTACAATGTATAAAAATGGGAGAAATTTAGTGAATTACGTAGGCATTTAGTTATGAAAAGAAAAAAACAATTACTTTATTTGAAAATTTTGAAGTTGGATTAGTATTTGACCATATTTTTACAAAAAAAAAAAAATTAGAATTTGAATATATTTGGTGTGAATATGATTAAACCCTCAATTTTTAAAAATTTAAAAAAATCACTGAACTTAACTAGCTTAACCATGTGTACATATATTCCTTCGACTTGATACATTTTTTGTTGGTGGCGTGAGTTTCTTGAAATAATAGACAGAAGGCTCAATCTTACAATTTTTAGATAGTTCAAAAATGTTTTTTGTCCACTTATATAACACAAGGTTGTACTTTAAATTTAGGTCATACTTCAGGAATGATTTTTGCCAAAAACTCGTTAATTTACAACTCAAAGAGATTTACAATATCCTTCGTGTGTCCCTTGGGACATGTTTAATTAAGGACAGTAACTAAAATGTTTAGAGGATATCACTTTTTTAACAACTTTTGAGTATAATTATTCTAACAACTTCTAAAAAGTTAAAAAAAAAAAAATCTAATTACTTCCATTTATTTTCGAGCTACAACAAGGTGAACAATTATTTCCAGAAATTCAAATTTGTTTCTCAAAATTTTGAGTTTTTCGTCAAGTTTTAATGTTTAGAAAATAATGTATATCTCACACTATGTATCTGATTCATGCACCTTATTTCATTAAATGTATTCATTAGGTGTATCTGTTTGATACATAACATGTATTTGAAACTTGTTATGTATCTGAAGTATGCATCCAATTATTTTTCAATGGGATTGAATCGATAAATGTGCGTTTTGGCTTTGATGGGTCATTATTATCGCTAACCGCGTCAACAATGAGTTTGTGATTACTGTAATTCCATAAAAGCATGATCTTCAAGGATCTCATTGAGGTATGACCATATACATAGTAGAACTGTCTCATATACACTAAGGAAACACACTAGATCATGATAGAAAGATCTCAGATAACATTCTCAGGTACATGATAGAAAACAACTCATATATATTTAATAAAAAAAATACATACATATTTAATAAATAAACAAATATAAAATAAGGATATATACATAAATGAAGGGCAGATACATAGGAAATTTAGATACGTCTAACAAATATTGTATCTCTGCAGAACCGTCGCAACCTCACCAAGTACGAACTAGAATCCAGCACTGATGTGGCTCTAGCTCTTGGCTTTCACAAAATTTGTACAAATAAATACCCCAGAAGATTGTATTGCTCAACATTAAAAATGATGTTTAGATGTAAAGATAATTAATTAATTCAGTCTAGAGATTGCATTTTTTAAAGAGAATTTTTTTAAAATATCAATATTTTAACATTTAAGAGAGTTCATTAGCAACACTTTTAATATTTAGTAGAAATGTCAAATTGTAGTTTGTTATGTATCTTATTTATGTTTTTATTATTTGTTTTTATTTAAAGAATATAATTATTTAATAACAAAAGGGAGAAAATCAAGGAAGAGAATATTTCAAAAAAAAATAAGGATCACTTAATTTTCTCATCAGTTACATTTTCAAATAAAATTTAAATTTTGTTCTTTTTTCTTCTCCGGAATTTTTACCTTTCTAAATTATATTCATACCACAATATATTCTATTTTATATTCATTATAGTTTTTTATTAGTTTGTTCATTCCATGCCAAATATATCTATATAGTCATTTAAAAATATATTTGTATTCATATATCTTTTTCCCTATGTATTTATTTTTTTCTTCAAAAGTCTTGTATGTATTCATTTCAATATGTATTTTATTTGTATTTCTATTTATTCTAGTTTTTATTTAGAATTTTGTATACTAATATATAAAATACAAAAAATTAGTATGATGAAAAGTGAGAACGAAATATTCAATTGAAAAGAAATAATTGAATATTTGGTGTAATCATTCTTAAATAAAATACATAACTAGTTGACATACCTTTAGAATAAATACAAATTACAAAAAAAAGTCAAATTCATAAACTATGCAACATAATTTTTGAATGAATACAAATATTAATTGTATACATACGATTTTAATAAAAATTAAGAAAGGATACACAATTCTAAATTTTTTCTTATATATATAAAAAGAAACTAATAGGATTTTGTTCTTCATGTAAATAATATACATAAAAATTTCATAGCATACGACACAAATCCAACAAAAGTTCATTAATAAAATCTGAAATATAATAGTCATGTAAAATGTATTCATAAATTATTGAATATCTACAAATGTGAAAAAATATAAAGGAATGAAAAAAAAAATATATTATCAAAATTAACAAAAATTGACCCCAAAATATAATAATAAAATAACAACTGAATACAAAATACAAACTAATAATATTGCACAATGTACATAACAAGAAATTTACAATATATTATGTACACATTGTTGAACAAATTGTTATTTAACTTCAACTCAACATGCAAAATCTAAACATGTAAAAGATATTTAAATACCTCTTCATTAACAATTTGGTCTTCTCTGTCATTTTCTTGTACCCTACGAGTTACATTTTCAATCTGAATTTGATGAAGACTTTATTCTTGTCGTCTCTCTTCCCTAATTTTAGAAGTAAATCTTACAATATCCGTTATTTCTTGAGTAATACATAGATTAAATGATGAAAAATCACTAGAAACCGCTTTACTAAGATGAATAGTGTCTCTTTGAATCATTATTTGAAGAGTGTTTTATAGTTCTAAACGAGAAAAATCCTACTTTCACCAATGATTTAAACAACAATAAAATCAAAAAATAAATCTAAAAAAAAGAAGAAGATAACGATGAAAATACCTTAATTAGAGGAATTTGTGTGAATCAAGTTTTGAAGATGAAAAAAAAACATTTCGATAGAAGATAATGAAAAAATTGGAGTTGAAGAGAAGAAGGATTTGAAGGTTGAATTAGAATACGAACATGAAAATATGGAGAGAGAGAGAATATTTTATTTTATTTTTACTTATGGGATCAATATGGAAGAGAGGGATATGAGGAAAATTTAAAGATTTTGATTTTTTTAAAATTAAAATAATTTGGGAAAGTGAACTATGGATATACATAGGAAAAGGAACTAAATAGAAATGTAAATAAATTATTTTTTTAGGAGATAAAATTCGGGTTTAATTAAGATACATATTCTTTTATAAAATAATGATATTTTTGACATTTTAACTAATATTTTAAAGTAGTAAGTTTTTTACTAATTAAGTTATTGATTTTGACTAGTTTGCTAATTTTTCATTTTTTAAATGATATGGTATAAATATAAACCCGTTGTTTTCTCAAGTACCGCCTATCAAATTTATCTCATTTTGGGTCACCAGCCATGAAATAATTCCATCTAGATTTTCTTGTGCAATTGGAGATGTGATATTGTAAATACCATCAAATCATCCATGCCTTTGATGTTCCAAGAACATCAGAAGTTCAAACTTCTAGAGGTGAAATTTCATGAGTGTCCTATATTTTCTTGATTAGAAATTAATTACCATATTATGAGTATTTTTAAGCACTACAACTAGAGTATTCTTACCTTCAATGCTGATTAAGATCTCTTGTAAAAAAAAAAATCATAAAACTAAACACATATTTGTAAAGGGATACAAAACCATGTTTCCCCTCAAACATTTGAGTTGTGCATGAGAAGGCTAGTTTAAGCTGAGAGACTATTTTTTTTTAAAAAAAAAAAAAAGAATTCCACTAACCATCAGAAAATACTAATAAATGAAAGGTAAAACAAGAGTCAGAAGCAACGATAACTCCTTGGTGCAAATACGTACTCTAAATGTACAACATTTTTAATGAGAGCATAAAAAGAGCAGGTTTTCAACTCTTTTATAAAGTAAATCTACATCTAGAAATGAAACAACTAGGTACGCCGCTTCCTATCATCATCATCCTCTTCATCAGAATCACCACTCTCACGGAAACGCGGATTCTTTTCCTGCACAACAAGGTTTCACTAAAACCCAAGAGGGATAAAAGGATTTGCAGCTCAAAGAGTATAAAAGAAAATACCGGTCTAGATTCATGATCAGAGTTTCTCCTAGATTCACGCTCATAAGTCCTCTTTGGATAATCTGGCCGATGGTGGTCATCTTCCCTGTGTCGCTTGCGATGATAGTCTGTTTTCCACGTTAGATAAAGAGTTAATCCTATTTGTTTAATCTATTCAAATGAAACGAAAAAATACAATGTTGCAGAGCATTAGAACTGAATTAAAAGCTTTGAAGAGCTTACCTCTACCATGTCGATAAGAGCCTCCACGACCATGGTTTCCACCATTATGTCTACCATCTGCAGCATTTCTTTTATCAGTCAATGACAGAGACACAGGAAAAGGTCTATAACAAGTGTACCACATTTTTTTATCAGTATTGCAAAATCAACAGTTTGAGAACTGCAGATAAACTTGGGATGATGTGAAGTTATTGGAAGTGCAAGAAAAAATTCAGTGGAGCATGAAGGTTGAGTAAATCAACTATTTCAAGCTTAATTTGAAATCCTCAAGTGGTTGATTCAATCTCTTCTTCTTCCTTTATCTCTTGTTAGAGAAACTCTCAAGCTTAAATCTCTGATTTTATATAGAACAATGAAAACTCACAGCATTTATTCGGAAAAACACAACCAGACTAATCAGGGAAAGAAATATGGCCAGCTCAAAATTTAGGGACTGGAACAAAACTGAGATCATTAACAACCAGATCTATCCATGCTCAAACTTATACAATTCTTTTGACCATACACGGTTGATTTTCTAAGAAGCATTCAGAATGTAGACATTGTGCTTAATAGGTGCAGTATTTTATATCAAAAAATCCATTCCTCTGACAGCTATGATTATAACTCATAAATTGGAAGGCCCATTTATTAGAACGAGTGAGGTCTACGATAAGAACTTCACGAAGAGATATAGATACAAAGCAAAGTAACCAAGCTCTGAAAGCGCATGTTAAGAAGGGTTTCACCAACGTGCACTTTTACGATGGCTTGACAAACAGGTAAGGAAGGAGTCAATGAGAGTGGTGCCCCTCTGAATGCGATCCTAGGATTGCCTCTACAATATTGGACAGAGGAGAACTTGGTTTGAATTGGGAGCTTTTTGGGTAAAACCTTAATACACTGATAAGCTAACAGCTCACAGTTAAAGGATTTCCCACACTGTGTATTGATCGAGATAGACATTACCCAGCCCCTCCCAATTGAGCTGAACATTGAGAAACAGAATGGGAGATGTTTTTTGGGAAGATAGATAGCTAGAACAAGGATCTTCAAATACCTTGTTCCCGGATTTTTTCACCCTAAACCAGCAGCAAAGGGCCACTGTAGCGGACATGTGGTCAAACCAAGGTGGAATCTGAGCTTTAGAAGACCTCTAAATGACGGGGAGATCCAAAGGTTGGTGGAGTTCTACAAGGTCTTGGGGCAGTTCAAAGGAACTATTGATGCACAAGATAGTTTGGGATGGCAGGATCACAATCGGGACAATTTCAGTGTTAGAAGAGCGTACAAAAAAATCAATCCTTGTAACAGTCAGAGGAATGGGTGGCCATGGAAGTTGATATGGAAAACTAAAATCCCCTACAAGGTGTCTTGTTTTACTTGCCTCCTTGCTAAGCAGGCAGTTTTGACCCAGGAAAATCTTACGAAGAGAAATATTCAACTGAGTTCTAGGTGCGTACTATGTGGTGAAGAAGAAGTAGAGACTGCAACCATCTCTTCCTTCACTGTAGAATAACCAACATTTTGTGGAATGTCTTTATCAATCAGAAGGACATGAAATAGGTTATGCATAGGAAAGTTATGCAGACTCTGAAGTTATGGAGCAGTTAGGCAAGCATTACCGGGCATAAAGAAAGATGGAAAATCATTCCGGCTTGCATCTGGTGGTCAGTGTGGAAAGAAAGAAACCTCAGATGCTTCCATAACAAGAGCAATTCCATCCAGAAGATTAAGATTAACTGCTTAGTTTTGTTTCTTTTTTGGTGTAAACAGGTGTACATGGTAGATCTAGAATCAGTAAAAGATGTTTTCGGTTCCTTGTAAATTTTGCTATAGGATTAAAGATCTTCCTGGTCCTCTCCAAAATTGTAATTAGGAACCTGTAACTAGTTGTGGCAGGTTCTTTCTTTTTTTTTTTGGAACAAAATACAAGTTGTTACCTTCTCAAAAAAAAAAGAATGGGAGATGTTGGAACAGGATGTGGAATATGAATGGATGACAAAGTTCTGTCCAGAGAGTTGTCAATTTGGACACTTCTATATAGATTGCTTGATGCCTTTCAAGAGTCGAGCTGTACACAGGAAGAAAAGGAAAGAGAAAGTAAAACGGAAGTCGAAAGCAGTGGCTGTACAAGTTGTACCACCATTGGGTAAAGGTTGACGAAGAGGAGCAAGTGCAGATTGATACTAACAAACACAGAGGGCTTATCGACTATGAGGTTCTAGCTGCTACAGCCAATGCACCCCTCAGAATTCAGAAGACCACTAGGAGAGCAGTGCACAAGCTACTCCTGGAACTGAAGATACAGGGCAACAGATGCAGATGACAATTTCCGAGGGTTTCAAAGGGATTACATCAATTGAACCACCCCAACCCCTATGATAATCACATCTTTGAACATAAGAGGCCTGAATAGGCCCTACAAGCAGAAAAGATGAATTCTTTTCTGCTAAAGCATAAGGTGGAGGGTTATTGGCATTATAGAAACAAGAGTGAAGAGGCCTAAAGCAAAGGAAATTCACCTACAATTTGGTAGAGAAAGGAACTTCTTTACTAACAATGATTATGCACCAAATGGGAGGACTGGTCATATTGGAAACCTGTAAATGTGACAGTAGTTACTCTGCTAGCTACATCACAACTTAATATCTGCCAGATTGAGGATAGGAACTCAAGCTTTGTTAATCTAGTCACCTTTGTGTATGGACTAAAACCATTGCAGATACACAAGCTTTATAGGATAAACTAAGAGCAATTGCACCAACTGATGCTTCTCCGTGGCTGATCTTGGGTGATTTCAACACCATATTACTACTGAAGACAGATCATGGGGTCCTGTTCATCAGAATGAAACTAGAGACTTCCAACAATGCTAGATGATCTTCCCCTTTTGGATCTGGTTAAGCACAACAACTGGTAAAGACTTAACCTCTTATCAACCATAGGCTGCTGGCAGAATGGGGAGCAGAATCACACAACAAGAAATCGTTCTTGATATGTTTCGCGAAAGGAAGTTGTAGAGGAGCATTCAACCACTTGACTGCAAAGAGTTCATTATTCTATTCAAGTAGGAGGAAAAAGACTTTTATGCTTATGGTCTGAATTCACTTGAGTCTTCGGCAGGCTACTAAAAGAGGATGTGAATACTCCTAGTTCAAAAAAAGAGGGGCTGAAGACCGTACATAGTAACAATGATTGGATGTTTGGCAGTGCTGACTGGTTTGCTAATCATGGGCATGTAGAGTCTAATTTCATGCTCCCTGGGTGCTCAATTCATTCCCCAGTGCTACTAAATACTGGACTGCTTATCAGACCATTAAAGAGGCCTTTCAGGCTCTTTCAGACTCTTGACAGTGTTACTCAAGCAAGATGACTTTCACACAGCTGCCCAGGAAGTTTGAGCCAGGAGATAAAAGAAGCATTCTATGTTTGTGGTCTGGAAGAAACTCAAAACTATTGGAGGCAAAAGTTAGAGGAATGAGTAAGAAGTTTTCTTCAATAGAGACCACAAACTACTACAGTTGAGAACCAACTTGCTACAATTCCAGGACAAACTCAATAAAGACTTCTTTAATACTCAATTGTTTGATACTGAGAAGAAGTATGGGCAACTTGGATATCTGGAGGTGACGCGAACTATTAAATATTCTCATGCACACTTGAAGGCCAGGCAAGGAATAAGGTGGCTCATATACACTGAACAGAGAATTAAACTAACTGATCCTGATCTTATTCAGCAAGAACTTTTACATTTCTTTGAAAAATTACAAGGGAAAGCAGCAGTTACACTTCCTTGTATTGATATTAGCATTGCAAGCAATTGATGTCTCAATCTGCAGCATCAACGACACCTTATGAAGAAGGTGAACAGAGAAGATGTAGTTGTAGCTCTAAATGCCCTACAAAATGACAAGTCACCAGGCAGTGATGGCTTCCCTGCTGAGTTTTTCAAAGACTCCTGGCCTACTATTGATGATGTCAGTGCAGCAGTTCTGTAAAATGGTAACTTCCAAGAGCTATTATTAACTAAAACCTAACTTTGTTAAAGATTTTTGCCCTATTGCATCTTCTACCACCCTTTTACAAGCTTATTACCAAGATTATTACTACTCAGCTTAAGATAGTCGTAGACTATATTGTTGGTATCTGCACTTATTGAAGAGAGAAATATACTAGTTTAAAGAATTCTTTGTTCCTCTCTTTCCAAATTGCGTAAGTACTGTGAATTATGCTTTAAAAAACTGCTGCATGGAGGACTTACACCTAGTTTCCAAGCTCGTTACCTTTATGTACTAGCTATAAGGTACTTGAATAGATCCCTCAAAAGGCTACAATATCTACCTGATTTCAACTTCTATCCTAAATGTGAGGTTGTGGTTGATACATGTATGTTTTGTTTATGAACTGCTTATGTGTTGTAGAGCAAATAGGATCTATATCCAAATGATGCTTAACTGTTTTGAGCATTTCTGAGCAGTCTCTGGACTGACAGCAAACATGGAAAAAAGTTGCTTATATATTGTTGGGATTCAACCTTGAATTTAGAGAGTCACCGCTGTCGGAATTTCACATTTCTTTAGGTGTGATGCCCTTCACATATTTGGGTATACCACTACCTTCTACGAAGTTAACTATAAGCCAATGTATGCCCCTGGTTGAAAGAATTCCAGTTAGGTGAAATATTGGACTTCTAGGTTTCTGTCCTATGGTGGTAGAAAGCACCTTATTAGAAGTGTTTTAGTTGAGATGCCCACATACTGGGCTCAGAAGTTCCAATTGCCTAAGGTGTTATCGATGGTGAATAGTATAGACAGGAAATTTTTAACCAATGAAAACTCGAAAAAGACCTTTGGGGCTTGGGCTACAATGTATCAGCCTAGGTCTACTGGTGGCTTATACATTCTGTATTTCTTTATCTGGAATTAAAACAGCATTTGGCAAACTCTTATTGGAAGTGTCTATGAAGAAGGATGAGTTGTGGGTTCTTTGGGTACACTATTACCACATAAAAGACAGGAATTAAGATGACGTGGAGGCCCCAAATGTAATGACCCTCCAGGTTATTTCTGTGTACCCGCCTTCTTTCGTCAGAGCGACCCCAAGTCATTTATGACTTGCTGGCACTGATTGTTCGGTCGTCTGGTTGTTCATTTGGGTTTTATGCCCATCTCCCTATTTTAGAGTTTTTGAAACTTGAATAGTTGACTTTAGTCAAAACGACAGATAAACGACCTCAGAATGGAATTCTGACGATTCCATCAGCTTCGGAATGGCCAAAGTAGGCTAGTAGCATGGTTGGCACGAGTATCGAGGCCTTCGGTGCAAGTTTGGACCATTAGGCGTTTTAGCCTTTGAAATTTGGCCTAAGATTGACTTTCGCCAACAATCTTGGAAAACGCGCTCAAAGGAAAATTTTATCAGCACTGTTAGTTCCGAAATGTCGAGTTTAATTTAGAACGACCTTTCTTTCGCTTCCGGTCTATCTCGAGGCCCGATGTGGAATTGGGCTAAAAATGGCCTTTGGGAGTGGGACCCGCTTTTTATAGAGCTGACCTCTAATGAAAATTCTGGTTGCGCCATTGAGTCTGAAACGTCAAACTTAGTGGGGTTACCTAGTCCATATGTGCGCACGGGGTTCCAAGCACCTCGTCGGAAACTTAAAAAAATTGCCAAGAAATCATCTTCCAAAATTTCCCAAAAATTGAGCTCAAAATGTGCTAGAACAGCAGCTAAAACATAACTCTTACCTCCAACGAACCTTCAAATACGAATTCCAACCACGCCAACGCGTTCTTTGCGAAAAAACCCACAAGATTGAGCTTTGAATCACTCAATTTGGAGCTCTAAAGCTCAAGATATCACACTTCTAAAATGAGAGCCGAAAGCTGAAATGGGGCTTTTAAAAGACGAATTTGGTCGCTGAAAAGCCTGCACCAGATTTCAGCTTTTGCTGTTTTTTTAAAGTCTCTGACAGGGTGCTCGAAATTCGTTTAGAACCACATGCGCGCATACAGACTATGCTACCACTAAATTCGACATTCCCAACTCAATGGCGCAGTCAGAATTTCCAGCAGAGCATCTCGACAAAAAGTGGGTCCCACTCCCAAAGGCCATTTTTAGCCCAATTCCACAGTGAACCTTGGGATTAGATCGGAAGCCTCAAGAAGCGAATGAAAGGTCATTCTAGACCAAACTCAACATTTCAAAAATAACCGCGCTGATGGAATTTTCATCCGAGCACATTTTCCAAGAATGTTGACCAAAGTCAAACTTATTTCAAAGGCTAAAACGCCTAATGGTCCAAAATCTCATGGTAGGCCTCGATACTCGTGTCAACTATGCTACTAGCCTAATTTGGTCATTCCGGAGCTGATGGAACCGTTAGAATTCCATTATGAGGTTGTTTACCTGTTGTTTTTACTAATATCAACTATTCAAGTTTCAAAAGCTCTAAAATAGGAAACGAGCATAAAACCCAAACGAACGACCAGGCGATCGAACAGTCATTGCCAACATGACATAAATGACTTGGGGTCGCTATAGGAAAGTTAACTAACCAAAAAAGGCGGGTACACAGGAATAACTTGAGGGTCATTACAACATCCACTACTTAAAAAAAGACTTTCATCCGCGAACATCAAAAGTCAAGAAGTGCATGAAGACTCAAATAAGCTAGGGAACTGCTCTCACATCTTCTGTTCGATCTCCCAGGTATCCTCTACCTCCTCGACTGGAGAATGCCTCTAATGGACCTTAACAACATGAATGGCTCTCGACCGCGATTGCTGACATTTGTGGTAGAATGGTAACCGGCTCCTCTATAAAGGTTAGGCGATATGGTGACTCATCTGGAACATACCGACGCAACTAAGATGTATCATGATTTGAGGCAGCATTATTGGTTGAGCGGTATGAGGAAATATATTGTTGACTACATATCTCGTTGTTTGTGTTGCCAGCATGTGAAGGCCGAGCATTTGAGGACTGGGTGGTGAGTTCCAGAGATTACCCATTAAGGAGTGGAAGTAGTGAGAGTGTATCACTATGGACTTTATTGTGGGGTTGCCTCGGACTTCTAGAGGTGTTGACAGCTTTGGGTCATCGTGGATCGATTGACCAAGTCAGCACACTTCTTTCCTGTTCATACTACCTTCCGTGCCGAGAGGTTGACTCGTATCTACATTCGGGAGATGGTTCGTCTTCATTGCGTTCCTGATTCTATCATTTCAGACCGGGGTTCACATTTCACTTCGAACTTCTTTTTTTGAGAATGATAACTTCAGTTCACTTCCAACTTTTGGAGGGCTTTTTAGGAGGAGTTGGGCACCCGTGTCCACCTTAGCACAGCATTTCATCCACAAATGGATGGCCAGTTGAAGCGTACTATTCAGGTCCCTGAGGAAATTTGCGGGCCTAGGTCGCGTGGTACAAATTTGCTTCATGAGGCCTTGTATCAGGTGAAGGTGATTCAGGATAGGCAGACGACTTAGAGTAGACATCAGAGTTACGTGGATCGCAGGTGTCGGCCATTGAGGTATGGAATTGGTGACTGGGTATTTCTCTGAGCATCTCCCATGAAGGGTGTGACGAGATTTGGGAGGTAGGGCAAGCTTAGCCCTAGGTATATAAGCCCTTTTGAGATTTTGAAGGCAATTGGCGAAGTTGCATATGAGTTAGCTTTACCTCCAGTATTATTGGGCATCCACCCAGTTTTCCCTTTTTCAGTGCTACGCTTCGCATCTGTTTTCGTGATGCAAGTCCAAGCACCAGTGGCCAGCGTTGATATCAAGCTTAGAGTAGTCTGATCTGGAGATGGGGTGAGCACACGACGTCTTGTACTATTTCAGTCTCCATCTGTCTTTTGCCTTGTGAGACGGTCAAGTTTATGTGGTCCACTTTTGGGACTTGTGAGAGGGATCTTTGATTGTATGTATATGTTTTTGTTTGCTTCCGCCTATTTATATTGTTCTCTTAAATTTTGCCTACTCTTGTTTAGTTTCTACCCTCAGACCCATTACTTGTTCCGGATTACGGATTGGCTTACCTATTGGTGTGTTATCGTATGACTCAAGAATTGGGTCGTGACACCAAAGCAAGCAAGAAAGCTGGATTTTTAGGAAAATTTTTGCTTCTAAGGACCGAATTCAAGCTCGTGGGTGCTCCAATATGCATAAGTCAGACAGATTTAGCATCAATGCAGAATATGGTACAATGATTCCCACTTTCCAAAAGTGGAGTGGAGAACTCTAGTTATGCTCAACGGACTGGTCCCTAGACATCAATTTATCTTATGGTTAGCTTTGCATCACAAACTAACCAGTTTTGAAAGGCTTATCAAAATGGGGCATCCAAGAGCCCACAGATTGTGTTCTTTGTGAAACACGAGTGATGGAGACTCAAGTTCATCTCTTCTTTGGCTATGCATGTTCTCACAAGGTCTGGAAAATTCTGCTGCAGTGACTGGGACTTGACAGGCACATTGAGAGCTAGAGTACTGAGGTTGGATGGCTATCCAAGAAGGTTATAAATATGAAGCCCAGAAATGCTATATTGGGATTCCTGTTTGCAACAGCTGTTTATGCCATATGGATAGAGAGGAAAAACAAAAGATTGAACTCAAAGAAGCAGGATGTATAAAGCCATCATCAGGGATAGTATTCTGATAGTGCATATAGTCGGTCAAATAAAATGTAAATGGGCAGATTGACTGAATAGTTTGAACTGGTTCCCTAATTTGTGAAGCTAGTCCTGAGCCTGTTCAGGTTGGCTAGATAATTTGTAAGGATTTTTGTTTGGTTGTTGGCTGCAAGTGCTAGTTGTACATAATGTTATACTGATTGAATAAAATATATTCATTCATCCAAAAATAAAATAAAATTCACTATCAACACTGACACAACCAGAAAATAACAAGACAGAAGAACTAAACTTCGCCATTGACTTTGAACTAATTAACACTAGTTTTGCTTGTAAGAGACAGTTATCCCCCACCACAAACCCCATGGTGAAGTCAAATGCTTTTTACCACATTGAAGCACACACAAGTCCTGTAGTAGTAAAATCAAAATATGCAGTAGTCAGGTACTTCAAGTTGACAGTTGAATCAAAATATTTCCTTAATGAAAAAAAAAAGAAGAAGAAAATATCTGCATTCTTTACATTCCACATTTCAAGGATTAAAATAAAATGAGAGTAAGAAGATATTTGCTAAGACGCAAGAAAGAGACAACATTATAGAAGAAACAGCTAATTACAAGGTTAAGAATAGTCGAACTTACAGTGAGGTGGCGGCATAACTGGTGGGTACGCGCCCAACGATCCTGTACCATAATCCACTAGCTGCCTTTGTGCTTCCAATTCCTTTTGGACCAATTTTCCATAACCACCTCGACGTATTGCTAGTTAAGGTATTAAAAGATAGTCCTAAATTTTTAAATATAATGAAGAAAAATGAAAGAATGATTTTTTAAATCCTGCTGACATCTTCAGGATGAACAAATGCAAAAATTAGCATTGTTCTAGTTGCTTGGACTTTCATGCTAGAGTTTCAACCAATCGCCCGATAGGGTGATGAAAATTTACTAAATTGATTAGCCATAAAAGCAAAATATTTGTGTGTGCATCTTCACGGGTTAAACAATATTCTTTTCTTTGATAAATTGGGTTAAACAATAAATCTTAAAACACATATATTAGCAAACCATGTAAACAATGTCAACCTGTTCCTATCCTTGATCCAGTAAACATATCTGTGAGCCAAAATTCATCTCCTGAAAAGATGGTTACTTACACAAAAAAGTGTAGAAGTTCTGGTTCATGACAAAAGAATAAAGGAGGATCTACTTCAAAATATTTCCTTGGAAAATAATTAACAAAGAAAAACATTGCCTATTAAAACTTTGCAACATCACATTTGCTACCAGATGAAATTTCAAAAACTAAAGCTTTTGAAATACATTTGTAATACCGGTTCCTGCCTAAACAATGGTGGTACTCCTGCTGGCAGCTGGGGGGAGGTGGCATAGCAGGTACCCGGTGGAATAGCCGAGGTACCCACAAGCTGGCTGGGCACCAGCATCATAAGAACAAAAATACTTGAGACTCTGGCTTATTCAATCAAAGCATTCATTACATACCAGGGTCATTAACACTTGAGAAAGAATGTTATACTCCATCGTTTTATGTGAGGTACTTTGCCTCGGCACGGAATTTAAGAAAGAAAGCAAGACTTTTAAAACTTGTGGTCCAAAATTTGTGTGGCTGTAAATCATTTCATTAAGGGTAAAGTAGCCATTTCATAGTTAAATTGTTACTTTATATAGAAATGTGTCATTCTTTTTGGACTTACTGAGAAGGAAAGTAAGTCGCATAAATTGGGACATAGGGAGTAGAATCTTATGATCACAAGAGTAAAGAAGCTTTTGCTTTATCCCTACCTTTTTTTTTATGACACTTTATCCCCTACCTTATCAAGTAACTTGCTTGATGCAGATGGTTATGGTTCATGGTAATTGGTTACATAGAACCCGCAAAAAAAAGTACAAGCCTTTTGATGCCCCAGGCAGCTTCACAGGGGTAAGTGCTTATTGGGAAAATGATATAGAGATGTACTCCCTCCCTCGATCTCAAACTCAATCTCGATCAAGTACTACAGAGATATTTCTCAAGAAGGCAGTTAAGTAATCTAAGATGTTGCATCACCTCAAGCATAATTGTGTATAGAGAAATAATATTGAAAATATTAGCTAGAGTCAAATACCACTTTAGTTTCAATTGCCAAACAGACTAGTCACACACACACCACGTATACACATAATATTAGAGTATGTAAACCCACTAAACTAGATCCTTTTTTTCCTCAATTCATTTATACCATACTGGCATACATAACGATAGTATGCCAAGTTTCACCTGACTTTTACATACACTTCCCTGCTTTTAAAAGACATTTTCCTAAAGAATTTCGCTAAGAGTACTTGGTTTGACATCCTTCTGCATACAATGAATTAAGATTGACTAGCTCTATCCTTCAAGTTCCATGTCTGTTTTGTTCAATTCCAGAATATTCATCATTTTAGTACATAATAGGATAAAACATTTTAATTTGAACTTAAGAAATTTAAGAAAATAGCTATAAAATGACTTGAAAAAAATAGCTAAGAAGCTGAGTGAAGATTATTAACACAAATTTAACAATAGAAGAGAAGGATATCTGGATCATAGTCAGTACGATATTCATCGCGTACCTGGAAAAAAATGTATATCAGATCAAATGTTAGTATGTATCTCAAGATAAAAGGATGAGCCATTGAGGAGATTACCTGTCCACCACTCCTACCACGGCCCCATTGCCTACCTTCTTGAAATCCCCAATCAAAATCAACACGAATAGGGCGATCATCAAGAATTGTTCCACTGATATATTTGACAGAGTCTTCAGCGTCGTCTCTAGAGTAGTACCTGGAAATATTTTTGCAGTTATTACAGCTGCAAATGATATTCTCCTCACCTTCTTTTGTTTTCCACTGTAGCTTTATTTCCCTTATACAGGGAAGGGGGTAATGGCCTAATATGAGAGAAACTCAAAGAAATAGATGTAACAATATATAACATACACCTAATACAATCCTGGTGTTTATATAAAAAAGAATCCACTTAAAAAAAAATGAGCAAATAGGTTTTTGCTTCTAACTGCAACAGTAGAAGCTCTAAAGAGACAAGCTTGTGATACACTCCTTGCATTCTGTTTCTATTGATCTATATTTATGTGGATACATCGAAAAGTTCATGTCTTTCCTAATGTCAATCTTTTTACTCCGACATAAATATAAACTACTAAATCATCTGACCTCATTTCAACTAACTTCTTTCCTTTTTGCAGTTCAAAATATTAGTTTAACTCCTCCCCATCAAACCTAATATAATGATACACATCCAAACAATTTTTTCTTAAACTATCTTAGTATCAACCCAAGTCAATTAAAATGACAGCAGATCCAAAAGTAGCAAATTTGACGAGCTTGGAACAGGCAACAAGACAGAATGCTAAGAAACAGATACACTTCCCAAATACAAATCCACCCACCACCACTAACCACCCGTGCATCCAAAAAAACACAACCAACACAAACACCATAACCTATAAAAAGTTCTCTTTTTATTTATAAGGAACTCATAAAAAGTTTATCTTGAAACATTAGCCAATATTTTCTGCAAGTCATCAAAGAACTAATAATAGTTTGTGGGCGAATATGATGACACATGGATGACATAAAGTTGCAAATACACTAGTATCAAACTTTGGGATTTCAAGGCAAGAACGGAGATACTTTTACTTTGTGAAATGCTAATTCGGTGATGCGTTTTTGCAAGAAACTATTTTTCTCTGATTTGCAAGCAAGAACTCTCCCCTTCCCTTGTTAATGGTCTTGTTTTTTTATCATTAAGAAGGTGATAAATGGGTCAAAAAAGAGTAAAACAAGCAGATAACATCAAAGACACCGCAGCCAAAACACTCAAACTTCTTGTTGTGATACCTGTTTAACTAACAAAGTCAAACCAACCCCTGGACTTGGAAAAAGAAGAAGAAGATAAGAATATGAGGAAAATTCTTTTATTTTTAACCAAGGAGGAGAGAAGTTTCCTTTTCAGTTCAAGGTGGTGAAAATATGGAGAAATGCAACCCCATTTAGCGAAATGTTTTTTAACACTAAGGACATCACTTACGAACAAAATAACTATGTGACAGGAGATTAGTGTCATATAACAATAACACCTTTATCCAAATTGATGCAAAAGTAATAATAAATACCCTTCCCTTCCCTTTTTCCCTCTCCTCTCTTCTCTTTTCTCCTGCATATCCTTTCCCTCTCACAATAAGTTGATTTTAGAAGTTTGGCCAAACAGGCTATAAGTCTTCCATTTTTTCCTTTAAGCACATCCAACTTATCAAGAGATCCAAATACTCATATCTGACTTAAGTAGACGTCACTATAGCCTTCTCTACTCTCAATAGCCAACTGCGCACTTGTCCAGCAATATGAATCAAATTCTTGACAAGCTCACCATATGATAATCTTGCCTACAGTACTTACATTTCACATGCCCTAAGAACATCTGACTTTAGAATAAGGGAGCATTACTTCCTTCTACTCATACAGTGCCTTTGCAAAAAGAACAACTGGAGCTAAAGTTTGCCTTCATGTAAAAAAGAGGTCCATCCACTATTTTCAGCAGACATCTGTCTTGCCTTCTTCCTATGTCATTGGCCATACTCTAATACAACCAACTTCCCACAAAAAAATGAAAAAAAAAACGAAATTATACTGACCCCTCGCCTCTACCAGGTATCTTGTCCTCACTTGGAAAACCTATCTGGTCTTTATCGCATCTAATAGATTCAGATTGCATACGCTATGCTAGGAGGGCATGTCAATTATTCTAAACACTCTGAACAGATATGTTTGTGGTATCGTCTTCTTTAATAATCTTCAAATACTTCTAAGTTCTTTGTATTAACCCTCAGGATTGTAAAATATGTCATCTAAATATGAAGACAAGGTGGGTAACAGTTGATCGATTATCTTGTAGGAGTAGAAATGGCAGACATGATTCTTAAATTCATCAGGTGGCATGAACAAATGAAAAATACATAATATGAAATCCTTACTGAACAAGTAGACAAATTCAGAACTAGAGGAAATTAGTTAAGCTGGAGCAGGCGTACCATAATTGGAGGGGAAATTATATGGTTGAAAGTTAGCAACACAAAATGTAAGAAATTGGAGACTGAAAGGAAGTTCAGGCCATACATTATAAAGCAGAATCCACAAGGAGTTTTGGAATTCTTATCCAAACCCATCACTATCTTTTTAATCTCTCCAGCACGAGAAAACAGCTCATATACTTGTTCCTCTGTTGTGTAGAAAGACATGTTCCCGACATAAACAGTTATCGACCTTAACAAAGCATCTTCAAATTCTTCTTGTGTTCCTGGAAATCTTCTGTCCCTATAAGCTGAAATCTTGGCTAAATCCTAAGAGAAAAAACAGCAGATAAAATGTTAAAAGATAGTTAAAAGCAAATAAAACCTAGATTAGTAAAGGACATAGGCACGTTTATGTATTATGCCTCAATTTTTATATACTCCTCCAATGGTTGTGCTTTTTCACAAGCAGGAGAAGATCCCTAGAGGCATTAGTGCAATCCACGAAAACAGAAAGAAAGACAACTTGAAAACATGTAATTAATGGACAAATTGATTATTGGACAAATATATCATGTATACAGCATGCTTGAAAAATCAATGGACACTGGTGTTCATATTACCTTGAACAAAGAAGCCATTACGTTCTGCTCCCAAGGATATCTCCCACTATGTATCTTTTGCGCCTAGTACCTGCAACATTCTAATTTGGGTTAAGAAAAACCAGGGAAATAATCCGTCGAGTTATAAATAAGCTCAATAGATAAGATTGATTACTCATTCAAGAAAACAGTTATCAAGTTCACCAATTCATTAGCCTCAACTTAACAGCCATCATTTTGATAGACTGATTCAGAGTTAAATAAAAGTTAAAAAAATAGCATATTCTAAATGATAGCGTTAATAAGAAAAGAGAAAATTCTGGTAAATTTAATTGAGAATTTTGACTTCCAAAGTGTTGAAAACTCACAACAATAATATAAGTTCCATTAAACTTGATCAAAAACAACATTTTCATTTTTTCCATAAGTTAGTCAAAAAGATACAAAAAGTTTATGCCCTTATTTGCTTTATTCTTTTTTTTCCTTATGGAACAAAAATATTCAGTAACTTGACTACTAATACTCAAAGTAAGATTAATATACCATCATGACTATGAACCCCCACCACCACATGGGAAACATACAAGAACGCATATATATTTTTGAAAATATGGAAAGAACATTGACAAATCAGTATAAACAGGGATGGCTTCAGGTGAAGTAGGTATGGGGTGGTTGACTAGTGTTTGACGTCATTTTTTAGGATATCAAAGTTGCCCGAAGAATGGAGGTGGAGTACAATGATCCTGTTGTACAAGAACAAGGATGAAATTGCACCAAGTATAGAGGCATCAAGTTGATAAGTCACACTATGAGAAGTTTGAGAGAGGGTGAGTAGTTTAGTGTTGTCTGGTTTCCCTTATCATTATTGTTATTATTACTCTCCTTCTATCTTGTTCATCGATTTTTACAATAACTTGTTGTTTACTTTGCTTCATCTATCATATTCTGTGTTGTTGCCGTTACTTTCAACATGGCTTTTTCACTACCATTGTTCCTTACCAAACTTGACCGGAAAAAATTCTCTATCAGAACTATACTTCTGGCTAGCAATTTGCAGTTAAGCTCAAAACCTCGAGGAACAAAGAAAATTCACAACACAAAGCAAGGGCGGCTCAACCCTAAAGCTTTAAGCCCAAAAAGATAAAGAAGCAAAAACTCCCCCAAATTCAGTTTGCTCAAATACGAAAACATACAAAGCGGCAAGATTAAACGATGAACAAAAAGCACTGAGCAATACAAAAGATGAAGAAATACATACATAAAAGAGAAAGCAGATCTGATGAAGGCGATGTACTTGTGAGAAGCACCTATTAACCCATACCACACTTTGGAAGAAACAAACTATTCCAAAAGTAGAATATTAAAAAATGGAGTATGTATATATTTATTGCTACTATTAATTATTTAAAAAAAAAATTATGTGAATCTCTTACTATGTAGTCATTTCATATTAATTTAATTTTTAAGATATTTTTTATTTTTTAAATTAATTTTATTATTTAGTTTTTTGGATTATTATTTTTTCAATTTTATCCTTCATTAATTTGTATTGTAATTAGTGATTAATTAATATTTAATTATTTTAATCATAAATTTGAAAATAATAAATAGTTAATCTACTTTTTTTAAAGGGTGTGAAACATCCCAAAAAATAACTTAATATGGAATAGAAGTAATTATTATGCACATATATATATATATATTTGAAAATTCTATTATTGATATAATTATAATTAAATTTATAGTTACTTCTTATCTCTTAAGTTGTTTAGTTTATTTTAATTTGAATCAGACATCTTTTAATATTGACTTTAGAAGATTGTGTTTAATTCTTTGATATGTTTTATGAAACATTTCAAGCTTAAACTAATTATATTATTAAATATCTAAATATTTTTTTAAAAAAAGTATTTGTCTTAATTTTAAATGTGTTCTAAAGATAATAATCACTATAATATTGAATTTTATGATTAAAAATATTACGAAATGTTATATAAGTAAAGAAATGGTACTCTAATTCCCAAATTTAGAGAAGTGAAATTTTAATTTTATTTTTAAACACTTTTAGTATAATTTTGAGAGTTTATGTAACAACTAATTTTATTGCAAAAAAATTCAAAAATATAATCAATAAGAGATATTTAAACATTTGTGTTGTTATATAACATACAATAATTTATATATGGTTATTCTTGTCTTACAAAGTATTACGAAAAAGGTTATACAATTGAAAAATAAAAAATAATTATTAAATTGATTAAAATATTTTCTTTTAGAATTTATGAAGGTAATGTATATATATATATATATATAGATTTTATTTCTTTCTAAATTTTGGCTTTACATCCCCGATTTACGAATACATAAAATCCAATATATATCATCAACATAACAGTATCATTGAATTGCAAAATAGGAGAAACTGATTATCATTCATTTTTTTACACATAG